>JADILG010000553.1:0-15303 GCA_017591655.1 Thielaviopsis populi
ATGTATATGTAATACAAATGGTGATGTATAAAAAGAGAGGGGGGGGGGGGGGAGGGAGGGGAGGAAAGGGGGGGGGGGGGGGGGGGGGGGGGTGATAATCAAAGGTCAAGAGGGGCAATGGCAAGTCTTGGACATGACAATCGAAAAAGAAACTCCCGGCAAATAGATTTAGCCGGGCCAGACTTGGAAGAAGTTTGGATTGTGATTCTGACAGCGGAGTTTGCGGATGACAATGCTGTAAGTGGCTTCGAAAAAGATGAAAATGGAAGGGTGACTTGGGTGACCTCGAACTAAGACAAGCCCAACTCGGATTGGTATTATGGCAACAGAAACAGATGGGCTAGCAGCCAAGACATGGGACAGAGTCTAATAACTGTCGGTGACATGAGGAGGAGAGAAGATGGGATGTCGAGCGTACCTTTGGGAGAGAGCCCTGTACGACGCAGCAACGGGGAGACAATTGAGGCTACACTGTGCGTATATATATATATATGTGCGTGTGTGTATATGGTGGTGGGGGTCGTCGTTATGGCAGGAGATTAAATGCCGGTAGCGGAAATATCGAAGAGAAAATCTGGACAAGAATAGCCGCAGCTTTCGGAGCGTCGGTGGTAGCCCGCAGTCATATTACATGATGGGGAGAAGAAGAAAAGGAAAAGGAAAGGAAAAGGGAAAGGGAAAAAGAAACGGAAAAAAGTAAAAGGGAAAAGTCGTGTGCTTTTGAACGGCGGACTACCTTGCTGTCTGTTCATTTCCTAACAGGAAGTTCCGAATACCAAAATAGCAGGCACATACACCCATCTAGCAAGAGCCGGGAACTACAATACACCCCGCACTTGTACGTATATATGTATGTATGTATGTAAGTATGTACACATGTATCTTTCTTACGAGGTTTCTTGGCCGAGTGACTTGACAAAATGGAGAGTGACTTGACAAAAACGACAAGTACGTACGCATAGCTGCGGCGGCTGTTGCTTCTTTTTTTAGGCCGTCCTTTCCTTCGTTCTAGACTTTTTCTGCCGTCTGATTCTCTGGGTTTCTGGCTTCCTTCTTACCTGATTTGACTCAACTATTTTCTGGTGAGAATGTAGAGGCTTCTTTGCCTCGCCCGCATTCGTGGGCTGTTTGCTGATGCCAGATGATGCAAGTACACAGAGAGTTTGTTTCAAGTATCGGGCAGTTGACAGGCTTGACACGACGCAGGATAGAGAGGACAAGCCAGAAAAGCCAAGGAAGAACGAAGTCCAGCACGGCCTGCAAGTAGACACGCCAGTGAGAAGGGGGAAGGCGCGGCGTTTGTAACTTGACTAATGGGCCGCCGTTTGGCCATGTTTGTTCGTACAATGTAATTTAATGTAATGTGGAAGTTGATCCGCGCCAAATCAAGCAGTTTCTAAGCGTGTAAGATGGTAGTTGCACTGGTGGGATTTGCGACCATCCATCCACCCACGCATCCACTTTTGTCGCAACACAACACGACACATAACACAACAAAACACAACACCAGCCAAACCAAGCCAAACCAAGCCAAACCAAGCCAAGCCCCACTTTGGCTTGCTAAGCTTTGTTCTGATGGCTGCGCTGTCCGTGCGACTTTTTCAGCGGGAGCTCGCCAACGTTCATCGGCTTTTGCGCCGAGATAATACACACAAAGTGGCATTGGCATTTTTTTTAATTCCAGAATTAAAACGCAATTAATAAAGGTTTATTCATCACTGTTCTTTTTAGCCTAACCGGCACATGACCCATCCGTTACATCATCTTCGCCGGGTCCTCTCTGGGGCTCGAGTACTTGAAGCTTGCAAATAACAGGAAGCCCACTAGCCAGCAGCCCTGATGATGAACGCTCCATGCAAGCCCATGATATAACATATACTTATCAATTTAGCTCTCCAAAATCTTTTTACAGTCAAATGCACTTGCAAAACAACACCGGGAGCGCGCTGGCGGGAGCAGGATCAACGGACTAAGGCGAGTCAAGCAAGTCCTTGCTGCTTCCAAGGGGCCAGTCTCGCTTCTGTACAACTTCATCTTATGATGCCACTTGTCATGCATTTGGTCGGTTTAGAACCTTCTCTAGAGGGGTTTTCAATCATTCATGTTCTTTGTTTTGTTTGCTCCGTGTACTTCCGATGATGGCTGGACATCCCACTCTGATTCGCTAGGATATATTTTCTTTTGGACCTCCAATGAAAAATAAAATAAAAAAGTACTTCAAGAGAATCTCCGACTTCCGCTTGCCTGTTGGCGAGTCAGCTAAAGCATGTCACATATGTATGTCGGGAAAAGAAATACATCACGGACAAGACGTTCCCGAACCTCCGAGCTCAGCGTGAGCCAGGTCTTTCCATCCTTCTCGACCGGGAAACATAGCTGATTCATTATGCTTCATGAACCCCAAGTCCACCAAACTCTTTACAGCTCTTGGGCTAGTGAACTGGCTTAAAGACATAGAGGTACGGAAAACTTGCTCCATCACCACAACCTTTGCTGTCTCAAATTTCTGTATCTTATTATCTGTAACCCAGACACATCCTTCACATTGGTACCGACCTGGACGCCATCGGAATCGGCTCTTTTTTTTGCGACATGACGTCACGCCAAAATTCACCTTTATCAAGGGAAGTCAAAGAAAGATGCCCAAGCTTGGCTACGACTTAACAAGTAACCGGCGTATCAGTCATTCGCTGGCGGCGGCCAAAATACCCGCTTGGGATCGGCATCTAATAGGCGCTTGAAAGCCACTTGCTCACCAAGTTGTGGAATAAATTGCGAGACTTGAGAGCGCATTCTTGTGAGACTCGGTTGTATCAAGCCTGAATAAAGCGTGACACAGTATGAGGCCAGAGGCCTATGTTCTAATCATCTTCCATATCCTGCACTGTATTGCACTGTATTTCATTGCATTTCCATCCCGCAGCGACTCTCGCGGCATGTGACATATGATCTGGGCTTGATTTGACAGCTCCATCCTGCTTGGTTTCGATTTTTTTTTTAAATTCTTGATTTGTTTCTCCATGTATTCTATCATTCTATAAGGTGCTTGGGTCAGTTCACTTGAACCCTGTCTGTTAAAGCGATACATTCTTCTATTCCAAAGTGAAACTTCCGTCAGTCCCGAAAAAAACTTCATTCAGAACATTGTCCCACACCTGTCACCATGTGGGTCATATGAGGTGGGATAAAGTGGGGCTCAAGACAGTGTTTCTCCAATGGCTTGTTTGCCCCACTCGTGGAATACGAAAGTAGTGTGCTGTACTGGTACCGTATACCCTAACTACAATTGGTACATTCTCATGCGTGAACGCAACATTCAAGCAGACGTTAAAATAGCAGAGCAAGAAGATATCGCACTGGGACTTCAACAAAGCTATGTCACTGTTTCTTTTATAGACCTTAAAGCATGCCGAGAATCGAGAATATGGGCTTTGTGCACAATATCCCACCTTATATTACACAGCCAATTAACCTCGAGATGCACATGCGCTGAATGCTTGTTTCCTTGGTGTAACTATGTATTCATGCTATCCGGGAATCAGTGTAACGTCAACAAACCCTAACCTCATGGAAAGTCCGATTGTGATATTCAACGATCTGGATTACATCAAACCAGCACACCGACCTCAAAGCCAGGTTCATCTCAGGAACCTGCTCGAGTCGGGAAATGATGGGCTGGTAATTCTTGTTCACAGGCGAATGTTTTGTTCCTATTGTTGCCTCTGTTTCATTGCTAAATATTAGCAATGTTGCCAGGTGACTGGCTTATTCCATTAAGTTTACGTCAACTCCAAGCAGGGCATTGACAGCCCATTGGGGGTATTTGGACTTATCACCGCCATACAGGTCCGAAAAAAACCTCTTGATGAGTGCCGGGAAGCAATCATCAATGATAGATTGCCGGATCTCAGTCATGAGATTAAGCTGGTAGTGAACATTGTGGATAGTGAGCAAATGCGCTGCTACAGTCTCCTTTGACGCGTTGTGGTGAATAGAGGCACGCGTGATACCAAGGCCTCCCTCAGTCTTTGGCCGACAGCAGAGACATTTGCAGTCTTCCTCAATGGGACCAAAGTCATTCATGAACTTGGCTACTTTGAGATTTTGAACGCCATGTTTGGTGATGGCGTTGCCAAAACGAGCTGTACGCGTGGGCCACACACAGTCAAACATATCTGCACCCAAGGCTACGGAAACCACAAGATCCTCGGGGTATCCAATACCCATAACATAGCGAGGCTTGAGCTCCGGCAATAGAGAAGTGCAAGTGGCCACTACCTTGCAGTAATCCTCCTTGGCCTCGCCTCCACTGAGACCACCAATGGCAATTCCAGGAGTATCTCGCGCTAGCATCTCGCGGCAGCACTCTTTGCGCATTTCGATATCTAAGCCGCCTTGAATGATGCAGAATAGGTTTTGTGTTGATATGTTTTTATGCGCAGCAATACAGCGATCCAGCCAGCGGACACTGCGTTCCATAGCCTCACGCATGCGGGCCTGATCATTCGAGGTAGTGACAATGACATCGTCCAGTTGCATCATTATATCACTGCCGATGCTATTTTGAAGGCTCATTGAGTGCTCGGGAGTCAAAAGCATGGGCGAGCCGTCGTGAGGACTGAGGAAACGTACACCCTCCTCGGTGACTTTAGCCAGTTTTAGTAGACTGACCATCTGAAAGCTGTACTACTGTTAGAATACATCTTAACACGAGGCGACCTCATGACCAGAAGAGATGAAGCAAGATTAGGCAACTTACCCTCCACTATCAGTCAGAATATTGTGATTCCACCCTTGCAGCTTATGAGCACCGCCGACCTTGTCGAGGACCTCCTGGCCGGGTTTTAGGCCAAGATGATATGTGTTGTTTAGACATAGTCTGCAGCCTGTTTCTTCCAGCTGTTCTGGAGTAATGCCTTTAAGAGAAGCCTGGGTAGCGACTGGCATAAAAATGGGAAGTTGAACAGAGCCATGAGGAAGCGTCAAGATGGATGCACGTGCTCTAGTGGTCTGCCATAAATGTGGTAGTTAGCGAAACGACTCCCATGAAGTCGCCGGGCATACAGGAGATGTACGCCCCAGGCCAAGGCAAAATGGGACCGATGGGATTGACATACAGAACATCGCGCAACTCTTTCAAACTGAAGGGCTGCAGATGTATAAATGTTTGAGGATGTGGTTGTGGCCATTTTGCGTACAGCTTGCATTCTATGACGAACACAAAAAGATTGCCCGCCAAAAAAAACCCGGCATAAGAACGCGAATAAAGAAAGAACGACTCAAGTCTAGGAACACAGCTCCAAATAAACAAAAAAAAAGTATTTTCTCGTCTTTCGTAGCAAAAAGGTTTCAAGATCACGATGCAGGTTCATTTTTGATGCAGCCGAATCGATGGTGGGGCAGCCCTGGCATTTGCTGGTAAAGTCAGCCGACCAATCAGAGCCCGCAATTGGGCCTTCCGAGCCAAAATTTCCTCAGCCCCAGCACAAGCATCATCGAATTCGACGCTCAGCCTTGATCAAGCTGTCGCGGCAGCTTGGTTTAATATCCGACGCCACAAGCTCACGGCACTGCATTTCTCAATTGTTTTGCCATTTTCATTATTCTTCTTTTTGCAATGGCGACACAACGAGTCTCCCCCGGAGCGCGGCTCCTGCGGACGTCCCGCATGTTTTCACTGCCAAAGCCTCTTCCTATCGCTTCCGATTCCGTTGCCAACATCTACGCTACCCCGACCACTGCCACCACTCCGTACCCTACGTCGCAAGCCATCTCATCACCGCTCAGCTCCCGTGCCAAGGGTGACTGGGGCTTGAAGCGACCTCTGCCGCTCAAGACCACTCTCAACACCACCACTCCCATGATCCGCATCAAAGCAATCGATGCCGTTGAGAAGCTTACCGACTTCAGCTCAGCAGCTGACCACGGAATTACCCTACAAAAGTTCCAAGAGCTTGGAGTTGCCTTGACGATGCCCGTGTCTCATGTTCACCGTGGACAGTCCGGCAAGGTTTCGGTCTTCGAGGCCGATTATGACTTTACTGCCATCGACGAAAAGTCCAGCGAAGTCAGCCACAAAAGATGGAAGTTTAAGGGTCCCTGGCTTGGCGGCATGACAGAAGGCCAGTTCAAGAAGTACCTGGTTAGCTTGCGGCAGCGCAAACCCGAGTTCCGTGAGTTTGTGCGTGCAAAGTTGGCCGCTGAGGTCACCCAAAATGAAGCCCGTCAAGCTATCGAACAGGGCCAGGGCACTGTGCCCACGCCCAAGACTAGCCTTGACATCTCGGACGAGATGCTGAACGAGTATTTCCTTCATCTGCGTGACGATAGTGCGCGCTTCAACATTTACTCCTATGTTAGCGAGTTCCTTGATCTGGCACCCATTGCTCCTCCCGACCAGGGTAACAAAGAGACTGATGCGGTTGTGAGGGCTGTCAGCCCTTACGCCAACGAAGGACCCCCCAAGTGCCACCCATCAGCTGGTCTTTCGTATCTCAGAACTTCACAATATCTTGCCAATCATCCTCTATATGGCCCGCAAAAGTACAGGCTCACGCGAGCTAGAATTCTCAGCCCCTGGAAGGGCTCTGAGACGCCCAAGCTCGGCGTGGCTGGTGTGGTTACAGACATTCCTCTTGGTCAGAATCGTTTCAATATCAGAACTCCGACTAAGGTTGAAACTCAAATGTCCAACGTTCCTGGCATTCTCAACTTCAACCCCCAGATTGTGGGAGGTGCCAAGGTTCATGTTAGCCCCAAGATGGCTCGTATCGATTCTCAAGGTAGAATCATCTTGACTGTGGACGAAAGCCAGCCTGAAAGCAACCTGGTCTACGAGGAGCTCCAGGGTAGAAAGAAGGTCTACCTGAGAGATCCTAAAGACGTCGCAGAGGATAAGGCAGCTGCTGAAGCTATGCCCGTCGTCAAAAGACCCAAGAGATTGTACCAGCACCAAAGCAATGTTCTGGGAAGTGTTCAGAACTACGGCCTAGGCCAATAATCTCTGGGGGTGTAAAGAGACCCAGAGTTATTTGTTCAGTCACTGCAATCTGTAGCTTGAGAGCAGTAAATGCGTTTGATACTCATGTAAGATAGAACATATACATGTATAATTATGATTGCATTGAGGGAGCCAATCACGTATCTAGTTTATTGTCTAGACCAGGACTTTGGTGTAACCTCAACGTACAGTCAAGTCTCACAGTGCGTGTAATGTACAGACCCGTATTTCGACCCACGTGACCGTCATAGGGCATGCGCACACCAATTTACTGAATTATTGGCCCCACTCTCAAAATTCGTTTTGCCATGTCGAAATACTTGACAACAGACTAGACAGTTTCCACTTCTTGCTCCTCTGGTCTTTCAACTCCAAGTCAACCATCACAAATTCGTCAAAATGGGTCGCGTTCGCACTAAGACTGTCAAAAAGTCCTCCAAGGTCATCATCGAGCGGTACTACCCCCGCCTGACCCTGGACTTCGAGACCAACAAGCGTATCTGCGATGAGATCGCTATCATTGCCTCCAAGCGCCTCCGCAACAAGGTTCGCAACGCTCGATTACTCGACAACCACACAATCATGACCACGAGACGAGTACAATTCGCAGTCAACTACGTTGGTCGTGTGACCACACCGTTATCACGTTCTGATTGTGTGGTTGTGACTTTGATGGACTGATTCTAACGAATTCCTCACAGATTGCCGGCTACACCACCCACCTGATGAAGCGTATCCAGCGCGGCCCCGTCCGTGGTATCTCCTTCAAGCTTCAGGAGGAGGAGCGTGAGCGCAAGGACCAGTACGTCCCTGAGGTCTCTGCTCTTGACTTCACTCAGAACTCTGAGAACGGCCAGCTGGATGTCGACGTTGAGACCAAGGATCTTCTGAAGTCTCTGGGCGTAAGTTGCCACAACCACAGTTATCATTTGCAAGAGAAACACCTCCTGACAGTAGCCTTTCATAGTTCGACTCCATCCCCGTCAACGTCATTGCCGTCTCGCAGGTCCAGACCAACGAGCGTGGCAACCGCCGCTTCGGTGACCGCCCCGCCCGCCGCGACTAAATACTCCATTATTGACTTTTTCTTTGCGCATTTGGGAAATATGGTTTCACGACTGGCTCGGAGTACAAAATTGGATTCGACTTGCTGCAGAGTGTCAAAGGGGGACCGGTAGTGAGTACACATTTAGATCGTCTTATAAACAGAACGGATCTCAACCCCCACAAGGTGTCGCTGATTCTTGAGACCTTGCGTTTCTTGATGATGCTTGATTGCCAATTTTCCCTCTCTTTCTCTCTCTCTATCCTGGCAGGGCCATACTGCAGGATTTACTTTGAGATTCGCCAGGCCACATGGTAATCTGCCTCCTGATGGGCTGATGCCAATGCTGGTTAGTCGTGTTGGCGAAGCGGCTTGGGCCTCGCTCAGCTAAACTCTGCCTTTTCTTTGTCTTGATGTGATAAGACGGACATTGAGCTGGAAAACGGACATTTAACGTTCGCTTTCAATGCTTTATCCGCTCGTAGTGTGACTTTACAAATGTTTGGTTCTAGTGCATGCTTTCTTTTGGCGGCAACTGTGGGAACTGCTGTTTCGCAAAAGAATCGTAGATTGTAATTATTGTCAAGCCGTCAAGATGTCAATTGACCCGTTCGCGGCTTATATCCATCGATTAAGAGGTGAGTATCAGTATCTTGATCGTCTCCGGATTCTGATTCTGATAGCCTTGACTCGGTGATATCATCTTTGGGATCGATGTGAACAGGAACCCGAGTGGTGGCATCACCAAAACGACCGCTCTCTCCACGCTCGTTGGCCAGTTCTTTGAGATTCTGGGCAGTGATACGGTCTTGATCAAGCTTGAGTTTGTCCATCTCAGAAGTAATGGCATTCAGCGACTCGATGTTGTCCTGTCCCTCGTTGAGAAGATCAATTGACAAGATGGAGCTTCCAGCTCGCTCCCAGACTGCAGTCTCATTTAATTGGACCTTGATATAGAGAGCACGCCGAGCGCAGTCTGTGGAGCACCACTTTTCAATGTCTGCTTTAGGTACAATGTTGAAGTCCTTGCGACCAGTGTTGACAATTTTCCACTCACCACGGCCTGCCACCTTGATTCGCGGGTTTGGACATAGAGAATATCCGCAGAGACGGTTATGATTCCGTTCTTCTACCAAGTCATCGTAATCACTGGGTTGGAATAGGCGGATGCGGGCCTTGAATTCTTGAATATCAGACGGGGAGGGGAATTTTGCGGTGTATTTGGGACCGCGGACGAGGGGGAATTCGGAGAGGACAACGATGCTGTCGAGGACTTGCGATTCAATTTCTTTTCGCATTTGGATAGTTTTGGCATGTTGAATGGCAACTTCACGGGCGTGGCGTTCGCGTTCCAGTTTCTGTTGGGCGGAATTTTCGTTGTCATCCTCGTCAAGAATTTGAGAAGATTTGAGAATGCTTTTGAGCTTTGAAGCCGTAACATTGGCAGAAAAGGCGGGATTCATGATGAAGAAAAAAAGGCGGTAATATTGTAGTAGGTAAGATTGATTTGGTACTGCGAGGTGGGAGAAAAAATAAAACAAAGTTTTGACACAACATATCCCAGCTCAAAGAAAAAAAGTGATATGCCGAGAGACATAATGCAATCAAATCAATGGTGGGGAATCTAGCTTAGACCTACCTTGCTGCTAAAGCCAACTTAAGAGTGGGGACAGGCAGCTACTTAGCTTTCGTCAATAAGGGCGCACTGGGTGGCGGGGCAGTAGATGCCAAGGGGGCAGAGCATCAAAGGGTACCCCTCAGCAGTAGCAGTGAGCCTAAGTGAGACTGCCACGCTAGGCACAAGGAGTTACAGTGGCTCTAGTAGGTAACAATCGACAAGAAAATGAAAAGCCAGGCTTCCGTTTTCAGGCGGTGGCCCCCAAATCGCCCTCGAATCGTGATTGGCCAACTAGTCCATCCTTCTCATACACACCTAAAACCAGCCAGCAACAGCAACTACCACGGTTCATGCGCTGACGTCGTGAACTCACCACGGCAATGCTCTTGGGGTTCTTTTTGTTTCCTTTACTTTATTTTCCAGTACAATCTGTCCTCTTGTTTCTATTCTCTTTGTCATCTTTTTCTCCATGCAAATACTTGATTCATCTCAGTTTTCCTGACATGCGTTAACCGATCCGAATATACCGAAATCAAAAACACGTTTCCATCAATCTCGACAGCTGCCGCCTGCTTAATCCACTTGCTCTGTCGGTCCCGGAGACTGAGACCTTCTCTTGTCGTCCACCCCGTCAATAACATACCAAACTACCATTACTCCAGCTTTGCAACTGTACCGCTCTCGCCCAAACCACTGGAAAAGACTCGTTTGTTGATCGGTGTTACTTGTGCTTTGCTTTGGGCTGAGCTGTCTTGACTGTGACGTGCGGAGTGATCAGCTGCGCCTCTGTTCCTGTTTTTTTTTTGCTTCCGCTTTTGCTTGTGCTCGTGCTCGTGCTTTTGCATTGTGCTTGCTGGCTTACTCTCCACCGTATCCTTGACTGCACCAGGAACCCATCCAAGGCCAGCTTTGACTGTTTTGCTCTTCTTCGGCTTCCATCAACATCATCACCATCATCATCACCTGATTTGCTGGTTGAAATCGTACCTACATTGGCTGTCTTGTCTTCTTATCCCCATACTCTGTCACAGCCATGGCCGCTGTTCCATTTCGGGTCAAGGCCCTTTTCGAATACATTTCGGAGCACGAGGATGACCTCAACTTCGCCGAGAACCAGTTTATCACCGTCACTGCCAAAGAAAACGACGATTGGTATTTCGGAGATTACACCGATGAATTCGGAGTCAAGAAAGAGGGTATCTTCCCCCGAAACTTTGTCGAGAGGGTCGAGCCTACGGCACCGCCGCGGCCCACTAGGCGCAAGCAGCGGGACTCTATCGACCCCGCAACTACCGTGAATCCCCACCAGATTCTGGATCCCGGTCTGCTCGAAACATCCGAGTCCCAATCTGCCCTGCCGGCTTCAACCGCCACCGCCACCGCCGCCGTTACTGACTCTGTTACCGATTTCCAATCTGAAGCCGAACCCAAGCAAGAGTTGACGCCCATTCCTGTTGCTACCGCTCCTGCCCCTGAACCTGTCCCCGCGCCTGCTCCCACTCCAGCTTCTCCTCTCACTGAATCGCCTATGTCACCTCCGGCGCCCCCGGCACCTCAACCCGTTAAAGCCCCCGAACCGCCGACCCCGCAACCTATTCCCACTTCCACTTCCACTTCTTCAGTGACAAAGCCGTCGCCTTCGTCTCAACCCAAGCCTAGCGGCCCTCCTCCCGTCGGGGGCAAACCAACTAACAACGCCTTTCTCCAACGAATTGCTGCTTTCAATAAAGGTGGCGGTGGTCCTGTTGTGCCTGTCAAACCTGGCCCTTCGAACCAATACATTAAAAAACCGTTCGTCGCTGCACCTCCTAGTCGCGACGCCTATGTAGCGCCTGTTCGCAACAACTTCCCGACACCCAAGCTATACCGCCGTGATGAAGACCCCGAAGTCAAAGAGCAGGAAGCGGAAATTAAGGAGGCTGCGGCCAAAGCTGGCCTTCTGGTTGAATCTGGCAATGATGCCGATGCCGAAGATCAGCCTAAGCCCTTGAGCTTGAAGGAGCGCATGGCGTTGCTACAAAAGCAACAGCTAGAGGCCGCCCAACGCCATGCTGACATCGTCGCAAAGAAAGAGAAGCCGAAGAAGCCCACGAAGAAACGCACTGAAAGCTTTGACATCATGTCCACTGCCCCGGAGGGTGCTTCCGGTACAACCGAGGCCGCGGAAGCTCCGGCAACGGAACCAGTTGATGGTGAACACCGTCCATCTGAAGTACCGTTGTCGCCTCCTAGACACCGTGCAGCCAAGCATGTCGAAGCTAGCGATGGAAATGAGGCTGACATGTCTGGCGCTGGTGAAACTACTGAAGGGCCCGAAGACGCAACTGAACGAGATGAGTCTGTTGATGAACAACATACCAAGGAAGCCACCGCAGCCGCAAACGAGGAAAATGACAACGACGGAGAGGAAGAAGAAGAAGAAGAAGAGGAAGATGATATTGATCCTGAAATCAAGAGAAAGGAAGAACTACGCGCTAGAATGGCCAAGCTCAGTGGCGGTATGGGAATGCCTGGTATGGGAATGGCGGGCATGTTTGGAGGCCACATGATGGGTATGGGTGCTCCTGCTATCCGCAAAAAGAAACCTGCTGCCTCTCAAGAGCGTAGATCGACTGATCAGCAGCGCGATGACGAGCCCACGTCTCCTGTTGCAGCCCCAGGCCCGCCCTCCATACCGATCCCCGGAATAATGGCGTTGCCTGGAATGACTCAACAACCAAGTGCCGAAGAGGAGGATACGCTTGCCGCGCCATCTGTGGCCCCCCAGGTCCCCAACTCTCCTCCCAGATCATCTGTGGATGTTAAACAATCCGAAGTGGAGGCTGATGAACCCATGTCGCCTATCACTCAAGGTTAGATTCTATCTACTGGGCTCTAAACATGACAACCAGAAACTAACACTACCCTATAGAGACTCCGAAAAGCCCACCCGTGATTCCTACGGTTCCTCGGGTTCCAGCTCCTGAGTGTAAGTATGACCTAAAATAATTAGCTCTTGATGTTATCGCCGTCTAACATGTTGCATCTAGCCCGCCCAGCTCCGCCACTTCCTCCTATCGCTGTTGCAACCCCCACAACCGAAGTCCTCTCTCCTAGTCCGGGGTCTGCTTCTGATGATGAGGAAACTGACGAGCAGAGCCATGCTGCGCATCAGAGTGGCCCCACTACCCCGATCACCCGGTCTCCTCCGCCTCTGCCTCCTATTGTGGCTTCTCCTCAATCTACAAATGCTCATCGTATGCCCCCCATTCCTGTTGTGGCTTCTTCTATTCAGGAAACTCCCCCTTCTCCTCCCGAGAACAAGGGACTTGGCCGGTCGCCGCCTCCCATCCCTGAGGCCATACCCTCTATCCCCCCAGCTCAAACGCGTGCTCCTCCGCCGCCGCCCCCGAGTGCAGCCCCTAGTCTCCCTCCTACAAGAAATATTGAAGACGAGGACAAGGAAGAGGTTACAGAATACGATGGAGACTATGACACCGATATTGCTTCGTCAGTGCCTCACAGAGATGCACTGCATCGGGATGTCAACACTGAGTCGGAGGGTTCTGCTGCCGCACCACCTCCTCTTCCGACCTCTGCTGCTCCCAGAGCAGTTCCTCCTCGGGTTCCTTCTAGCCCAGTTGCGACTCATGATGTTCGCCGGTCTCTTGATTTCCCGCGGACAGCACCGCCATTGCCGCCTTCGGCTGCACCTCCTGTTCAGAACACAGAGTCCGCAAACAATGGCTATCCGTATAAGCCCCAGCGTCAAAGCTTCAGTTACACAAGCAGACAGGCAATAATCCAGCCCATGATTGAGGAGGAAGAAGGGGGCTTTGCTGCATCTTCTTCGGTTTCCCCCCCTCCTAGGGCTGCCCCGGCTGCTCCAGCGCAAGCGCCTGCTATGCCTAGTAGATCAGCTAAACAGTCTTTTGATGGTGTACGAGTTCCGGTTCGCCGGTCCATTGACGTGGGTCGTCCGTCTATGTCAATGGAGTTTGGATTCATTGCCGACGATATTGACGTTGCTGCTCACACTTGCTGGTTTGCACAAGATGGACAGGTACCTCCTGTCTTCCAAAGCCGAAAGGACATTCTTGTCGAAAGCGAATATGAAACTTCGACCAACTCTGGTGCCAAGACGATAGTCACTCGTCTCATCTACATTCTCTTCCAGGACTATTCACAGACAATTCTCACTGTCAAGTATGACCCATACAACACGTCAGATGTTATGATTGAGCAGCGCCATGAAGCTCCTCCGCGTGCTCTTCGCCAGGACCAACTGGAAGACTCGTACGAACGCTACGGAAAGGCCATTTTCCAGGCGGTCATTGGCAAAAAGGATATGGTAGTTGGTGATGGTACGCCGCAGAAGCTGGTGCTGGATCTACTGCGACCATTCAATGATGTGCTTGGTCCGATTGGGACGCGCTCCTACGGTGCACTAGTCTATGCTAACATGGCCAACGCATCAACGCAGCAAAACGACCAGATTCGACCTGGCGATATCATCTCATTCCGAAACGCCCGTTTCCAGGGCAAGCATGGTCCAATGCACGCCAAGTACTCCATGGAGGTTGGCAAGCCGGATCATGTGGCTGTTGTGGCGGAATGGGACGGTACGAAGAAGAAGGTGCGTGCTTGGGAACAGGGCCGTGAAAGCAAAAAGGTCAAAATGGAAAGCTTCAAACTCGATGACCTGCGTAGTGGCGAGGTCAAGATCTGGCGTGTCATGCCGCGGACGTGGGTGGGATGGAGTGGTGCGAAGTGAGGAAGAGGGGCAGCGGGGAAGGTCGCGACTCTGGACGCAAATGCGCGGCACAAGGAGAAGGTGGTGTGATTCTGAGAGACTCTGGCACGCCACCTATAAGGACATGGCCGTGGGTGCAGTTGTAGCAGTCTTCTGTCTGCTGTCTGCATTTCGATGTGGTTTCTTTGCTTGGTTGTGTGCCTTGTATATTGGGGCTCTTTCCATCCATAATCTTTGTTTTCTTTTCTTTTCTTTTCTTTTCTTTTCTTTTCTTTTTCTTTTTCTTTTTTTTTCCAATGTTTGCTTGTTTGTTGGCTTTCTTGCATTCCTCATTTACTACTTTTTCCATCCAATTGTTCTCCAACATTACCGAGTTTGCTCGTGACTTGGATATACATGACGGGTTCTACACGGGAGAGGTGATGCCGTAATGGATGTCTGTGATTACGTGCGTATGCAAGTACGTGTAGTATATGAGCATGACTGTTGGAGTTGACCAAATTTCAGGCTTTAGTACGTCGCACTATAGCTGTTAGAGAAGGATATATAGCTGGGCATTGAATTAAAGCAATAAACTGATTGCCTCCGTGGCGTTGTGGTACATGTATCAGCCCGATTGGATAGCAACAAAAACATGTGAACAAGGCACAAACGGAATGGATCTCTTTGTAGCTTGGGGTAGCACAAGGGTTACGTGTTCGGGTTTCACAAGGCTTTCCACGGAAAAAAACGAACTTTCTCCACAGGACACAGGCCAAAAGATACAGGGTATAAGTCACAAGGCAACAAGGCAACAAGGCAATAGGCAATAGGCAACAAGGCCAGCTCTTGCCCACTGACTTGGCAAAAAGAAAAAAGGGAAAAAGGGAAAAAAAGGAAAGAAAAAAAAGGGGGGGGAAAAGCGTGGG
>JADILG010000554.1:0-15279 GCA_017591655.1 Thielaviopsis populi
AATTTCGGTGTTTGTTTTTGTTTTGGGTTTCTTGGTTTTTTTTTCTTTTTCTTTTTTTTTTTTTTTTTTTTTTTCAATTCTTCATCTTCTATTACATGTTTGTCTATATTTCCAATTCTCTTTGCATGCTTAATTCTTTTATTTCTTCTCATTCCTGTATTTCTAATTCTTTTATTTCCCCCCCCCTCCCTCCAAATGCGGGGCACATGGATGACGCCAGCCAGACAAGCTCAATATCCCTTAAACTGCTAAACTAACTCAAATACAGCCTCCCTATGTCCCGATATCTTCCTTTTCCTCTTTCCTGCTCTCGCTCGTAAGCATCCTCAATGACGACAGATCTCGGGAGCTGTGACACACTCCAAAGCCATAATCAGCTTTATTAATAGGGCTCGATGCTTAATATGTGTGTGTTTTATGCGTCTTATGCTGCTTGTGCTGCTTGTGCTGCTTGTGCTGCTTGTGCTGCTTGTGTCCTATACCATCTACCACGTATAGATATCCATACCCATCGCATGCCCGTCTTTATACAGCACCCGCCTCTCCATAAATACATCTACATCTATCAACCATCTGCCTCCCTCCCCATCCAATCACATTGCGCCGGTGCTTTCCCCCAATTCTCTTCCCGTTTCTCCAACTTCCCCCCGATCGTCTCCAACTCCACTCTGTCTCACCCAGCATTGAGGCTCATAATTCTTGACCGTCTCTTGTTCTCTTTCTCTTTCTTTTTTTTTGCCCACACACACTCTCTCTCTCTCTTCATCACTTTTCCTCCTCCATCGTTCCACCCAGCCTCCAATCTCTTCTCCCTTGGCTCCTGTTCCCGATCCGACACTCTGCAGCAAGGCTGATATTCCACACAAGCTCGCTCCTCCGGCTCCTGCAGCTCCACTAAAACGCCTGGACTTTATGCTGTCCTTCCTCTGCCTCCTGCGGCTCTTTAGAGTTAATAGCCCTAAACGAAACAACCCCTTCTGTTCCTCTCCTCTTCCGTCCTCCTTCAGCGGCGTTTGCCGGCAGTGTCACGTGATACTGCCGAAAAATCAAAAGTCAACCCCCGGTCTCCCTTCTAAACCCTAATGGAAATAAGCTTTACACCATGCCTTGATTCTCATCTCATGCTCATCTCATGCTCGTCTCGTGCTCGTCTCGTGCGCATGCTGGCATCACATTACCATCTCACACACACACACATCACATGGCCACCCACTCACGGCGTAACAGATCCCGTCACATGTCCTAGAATACAACCACCAATATCCCCGTCCTCCTACCCACGACAAAGAGGCGTTTCTTTCATTTTTTTCATTCACTACTTCCGAGTCCCACACTCCCCTCCATCCGGCCAGCAACAACAAAAAAAAAAGCCCTCAACATCAGCGCATCAGCGCATCAACGTATATGCACCTCACCTGCACCGCACATCAATCGTACGAGACAAAACCACTGCGACAAATTCACTTGCACCAACCGGTTTCCACCCCTCCACCCCAGGCGCATTCTCCTCTGAGGAATCAAGGTTATGGGTATTGTAAAACAAGTTGAATGGCATTTGTGTTGTAAACCGTCCCAGCAGAAGAAAAAAAAAAACCAAATACTCCCAAGCCTAAAAAAATAAAGAAAAAAAAAGCCTCTAAAAGTTCCTGGCCAGGGACAAATGAATAAACATCGAGAAGAGGTTCCCTATACGAGTTGACTGTGCGAGTGTATGTGCGCTCCGCGTGCGCGCGCGTGTATGTATGTGTCTGTGTGCACGAGAAGAAGAAAATTGTGGTGGTGGTGAAGAAGAAAAGAACTCCCAATTTTGGTATTTTGATCTTTTTTACAAATCGTTCTTTTGTTTTTTTTTTGTATCTGACTCCCCCGAGTCCATCCGCTCTCACATTTAAGCGGAGCGGAGCTCGGCGATGCGCTGGGCAACACGGGCCTTGCGCTCCTCCAGAGACAGCTTCTTGACCTTGTAGGTCTTGGAGATGGTGGCCCACTCCTCCTTGGTCTTCTTGGGGGCGTCGGACTCGTACTTCTTGAAGGGGTCCTCGCGGATGGCGGCGTGGGCCTCGGTCCACATGTCCTCAATGCCATCAGCCTCAACATCATCCTCAATGTACTTGCAGAACTGGCCCTGGTAACGCTCCTCATCGTCATCAGCCAGAGTCTCCATGTACTCGGCAACGTGGCCACCGAAGATGTAGTTGCGGAGGGTGTCGGCATCCAGCTCCTTGGACTCCATGTCGTAACCGGGGAAACGCTTCTCCGAGTGGGGGATCAGCAGGCCACCGTCAGAGGCACCCTTCATGGCACCAAAGACACGGGCACCGGTCGAGGTGCGGGTCAGACCAACATCCAGGAAGGCCTTGAAGGGGCGGCGCTCGCCGTTGTCGGTCTCGACGGCCTCAGTGAGGGTGAACTCGCCGTTGGCCTCCTCAACACCGGGGAACTGCTCGTCCAGCGACAGCTTCTTCAGGACACGGCGGGCAACCAGCAGACCAGTGGCGTAGGCAGCGGCCCAGTTGGTCAGACCATGCTTGACACCGTAGGCGCGGAGCTCGTGGGAGTAGGCAGCGGCCAGGACCTTGTCGCCAGTGATCTCGGAAGAGACGATCTGGCAGATGATGTCGCGGTTGGTGAAGCGGACGACCAGACGGTACTTGGGGGCACCGTACTTGTTCTTGGCCTGGGTGATCAGGCGCTTACGGGCGTAGTAGTCGGTCTTACCCTCGCGTCTACGCTTGTACTTAGTCTGGTAGCGACTGTCGAGAAAGAATGTCTGTTAGCATTGCCATGCACCGAGCATCATCAGAGTATATTTCCTATTCTCCATCTCTACACAAAGATGGAGAAGAGAGACGGGCAGGGCTGTTTTGGCTTACCTGTAGTACGCGCTGCTCTTAACAAGCTTGTGGAAGGCCTGGGAAAAAAGAAGGAAAGGGGAGTCAGCAATTTGCGCTTCAGATCTTGCAGAATATCCGAAGCATCTTGCATCGACTCGAGGGTTTAGGCATTTCTGCCATCTGCCATGTGTCTTGGGCCAAACTGACATTCGAGTTTCACAGGCCATCATGGCAGCAGCTCTCGACCGAGAGTGCCGCCCATGAAAGCCCGTAAACCCCGGAAGCAGTGATAGAAAAACGAGAAGTGAATCTCTGCATATTGCATGCTATATTTCTTTTTGTCAACTCACCATTTTGACGGTTTGATGTGTGCCTGGAACTTGTGGTTGTATGACAAGGGGAGAAGATCGGAAGCGGAGCAAATGGACAAAGTCTCCTGCGATATGATAATATTGAATTTGTGTTCAAAAAAAAACCAATTTGTGTGGGGCAGTTTTTGCCCTAAGGAAAGTCGCATACACTGAACAAGCAGGCTGGTTGGTGTCGACAGGTGGGATTTGTGAGTTGTGGAGTCACGTGGGAGCAATATCGATAAGATATCGGTCATAGATAAGATACCGCATCGCGATAAGGATGGCTAGGGAACCTCGGCCCAGGTCCAGGCTTGATGTTAGTGATAGATGCATGGATGGACCTCCCCGTGCAAGTTGGGGTAATGCGCATACATAACACAAGATTTGTCTTCACCAAGATTGTTCAGTAGATGCACAGGATGAAGCATTTTGAAGTACACGATCCACAACAACTGTATTATGTCATCATCAGCCTCAACAGCCCTTGTTTGACTCCCCGAAACTGCCCTCCCCAGCCATGACCTCCCTGCCAAAGCTTATCCTCTTTGATATTGGTGGAGTCTGTGTAAGTCGCCCTTTTAGTTGCACCGGGCCGACTCACGGCGAACCAAATCTTATTCTCACGACTCAATCTCCACGGCTTAGGTCCTCTCGCCTTTCCAGGCAATTCTCGAGTATGAGCTTGGCCTTGGCATCCCCCGCGGCTGGATAAACTTCGCCATCTCCAAGTCCGCGCCGCACGGCTTTTGGCACCGACTTGAGCGCGGCGAAATCCCCATGGACGATGCCTTTTTCCACGGCTTCTCACAAGACCTGCATAACACTGCGCACTGGGCTGTTTTTTGCCTGAAGCAGCAGAAGCAGCAGCAAGACCAACAGCAAGACCAACAGCACGCACAAGCCACCGGCCCACACTTTGCTGCTCTGCCCACCCCACCCGTGCCGCAGATTGACGCCAAGAAGCTGTTCTTCGCCATGATGGAGCACTCCACGGCGCCGGACCCGTGGATGTATCCCGCGCTGCAGGCGCTGCGCGCCAGCGGCAAGTTCCTGCTCGGCGCGCTCAGCAACACCGTGATATTCCCCGCGACGCACCCGCTCGCCCCGGCCAACTCGGCCGCACACCCGGTGCGCAGCATGTTTGACTTTTTCGTGTCTTCTGCGCACGTCGGCATGCGCAAGCCGCAGCCCGAGATCTACATGCTTGCGCTGCAGCGCGCGAATGAAGTAGCGGCGCAGCAGTATCGGCATCGTGGGACACTAAATGGGCCGGAGTCCGGGCCTGGCTCGGGGGGGATATATCCGAGCGATATCTTGTTTCTGGATGATATTGGCGAAAACCTACGAGAAGCTAGGCGCCAGGGCTTTCGCACTTTGAAAGTTCCCCTGGGGAGAACCTACGAGGCTGTTGACGAGCTTGAGCGTATCACAGGCTTGAAGCTTGCGGGTAGCCATCCCCGGGAACCGATTCTGCCACAGACTTCCCCCAAGGCAAAGATTTGAATGTTAGATGTTAGTGGACATGGACTGCAGAAACTTGAGAAAGCAAAACATAAAGCTCAAAATTATTTATTTTACAGACGTGCAGCCTAATTCTATGCATAGGCATTTCCAGCTTGTAGCGCCCCTACTTCTCTGTAGGAGAATGCAGCGTGGCCAGCAGCCCTTGTCCCGTTTGCTTCTTGCACCACTCCCCAGACGATTGCTTCACTGGATACATCAGAGCGGCCAATGGTGTGGCAGCGAGAGCTGATCACCGTACTACACGTGCCGCCGCGCAGGACCATGGGGTTCCCCGAAGAAACGCCCGTCTCACTCATAGGAAAAGGATCCGCGCGGCGCAGACCCAGTCCGACGACAAGGATTACAAGGCCTACGAGCACGGCAATCAAGACGGTCATGCCCATGCTGCTCATGCCAATGCCCGGAGTTGCGCGGGACCTTTGTTCGGAGCTGAGAGGAGAAGGAAGCTGGGCTATGGAGGTCATGAAGATGGCTTGGCTGGCGACAAAGCTGAAACCAATGAATATGACAATCATGAACCATGACCACTTGTAGGGAATAGTGATATAGAGACTGGCTGTCTGGTTTCCACGCAAAACGCCAGAGCTGAGGCGCAAATACTTTGGGCGGTTGCTGCTAACATACTGGCTCATTTCATGTGACACAAAGTAAGTCGATACCAGAGCATTTGTTCCCATGTACAAGAAGCCTAGTAATAGATGGGGCAGTCCACTTAAGAGAGCAATGCTAGACGATGAAGAGCCCGCCTTGAAGGTGTAAAACTGGCTGAATGTAGGCATCGCAAAGTCCGAAATGGTCTTGAGCGGGTCATCGGTAACACCAAAGACAATAGAAACTACGGCAAGGGCGAGCGGCGTGAGGAGCAACAGAGCCCAGATAGCCCAGCGCATCACCGAGGGTGTCATGAGCCAGCGGTGTGTTTGCGGAGTCCACACCTTTGCTCCGACCTGGCCCCAGCGGCCCTCCTTGACATCGTCCTTGGTCATCAGACAGGCGCCTGAAGTTGTGTTGTCAGGAATGTTGAGAAATGAGTTGATGGCATCGTCCAAGGTAGCAAGAGGCAAAAACTTGGCCATAGTGAAGAAAATGGCACCGAGAACCAGAGTGATGATGAAGGTCATTAAAGCAGCAGCAAGTAAGAGGGCGGGATTGATCTTGATGGAGCATGTTTGCTCAAGCTGGCTAGGTAGGGCTATGCAGTAGTCAACGTTGTATCCCTGGACCTCGATCTTTGAGTCAGTGATGGTATCGGCAAAATCAGACAGCAGAGTGCCGTTCACGGCAGTCTGGAGCAAAGAACCCTTGGCGGAATCTTCTTGCCTGGTGACAAGAAGCAGAATGCCAAAGGGCGAGACAATGTTGCTGGCAAAGTCACGAATGCAATCAGCAGTCGTCAACTTGGTGAACTCGGAGGTTGTTTGCTGTAGCATGAGAAGGAAGTCTAAAGCAAGACCGCCACCATTGTTTTTAAATGACCCGGTTTGGAAAGTAGCACCGGTCATGTAGCTTTCGGACACTACAGCCATTCCATAGCCCGCGGAGGAGTGAGAAATAAAAATGAGGGATTTGTAGCTAATGAGAACGTTAGCCATGTGCGCTAGCACGACAGTAGAAAGAGACAAGTGGAAACTTACAGAACCTGTGCCGTAAACACAGTCAGTAGCAAGCTCACAATAATAGTAACACGGCCACCAGAGATATAACCAAGGTTGCGAAATGAAGGGATGCCAATGTCCAGCCACCATTTCTTTTCGTGGGCAGCAACAACCTCGGTGCGAGTAGGGCTGCTGAGCACTTGAAAGGTGTAGTTCCCAATAGAAAGCATAGCGATGGCCATGACACTGGTGATGGCGTGAAGTCCATAGCTTATGTTTTGCACATTACTGCAGGCACCGGTAAACAAGGTGTCTTGTTTAGAGAGCGACTTTGTGCGGGTTATCACAGCGACAAAGACGGCAACAAGCAACATGAGCAGCGTAAAAGTAATGCCTAGATTGAGCAGAAGAGTAGCCCGCCAGCCTGAAGACCAGCCCAGGCGCTGAACATCCTTTTCCATTCCCCGGAAGGCAGCATCAGATGCGCTATCGCTAAAGCCATCGCTATCATGGGGAGAGAAAAAGTCGGCAGATCGGGACTGGAATCCTCGTGTGTGCGTGCGGATGTGGATAGGATGGGGCCCGCGTCTCAGCTCACGTTTGATAGCCAGACTCTCAGGGGTCTCGCCCCGCATGTAGTTTACAACATAGTCTGGTACAATGTTGGTATCGGACACGAGGCTGTCGCTGTGTTGGTGCCGTCTGGATATCCAGGTTGCCTGGCGGGCCCAGAAGCCGCTTCTGATGGTAGTGTTGTCATTTGATGCGGATGTGATGGTGGTGTTGTTGCTTGTGGCAGAGTTACTATGGAAATGAGTGCTGTCACGGAACGGCCATTGGAAACTATGCCGCGAAGTTCGGTTCATGATGGGCTGTAACCCTGGGATTGATTGCAGAGAGTTGAGACTGAAGTCTTTGGTTAGCGGGAACGTCCAGAAGAGAATAGAGTTGAGAATTTCTCATAGCATGGAGCGAGTGGCTTCAAGGATGTATGGGAGTGGCGTCTTTGCTGTCGTTTTTGAGGAAGTTTCTTGTGCAGAAAAACATGGAAAGAAACAGACAAGAGCAGAGGTGTAGGATATTCAGCCACCGGGGACACCCACGCGACCCTTTATGTTCTGACAGACCGAGACATGCAAGCAACCAGAGGGTAGAAATGCAAGTGAGCGAGCGAGAGAGGAAGATAGGAATAGACAGAGAGAGAGAGGAGGGAAACTAAATAATCAGACGTTACACAAAGACTGGTGTATGAACTGCCCACCCTGAACCTCAAATTTGTGTCCTCTGTTCCTGTACCCCTGCAGCTGAAACATGATGGAAAGACATGTTGTGTAATGTAGGCAGAGAAGATTTCAAGACAGAATGCAAGGAGAGATGGCCAGTCATAGGCAGGAAAGGTTACATACCTTTAAAGCTCGTGTTCTTCTGCAGTGGCCCGGCCGAATCCGTGAGAGAAGACTATACGAGGGAGGTTCTTGGTAGGTGGTATCGGGGTATTGAATAACGAGGTTTTGCTGTGATAGGATAGCCGAGAGAAGTGTGTGAGGCAGATAAGTCCATGAAGGGAACAAGAAGACCGGCGAAAGAAAAAGAAAAAAAAAGAAGCGTTGATGGCGAAGAAGAAAGAAAAGGGAAGAAGAGAAAGTAGCAACCAGGCTAACATAAAAAAAGGTATCGTGAAGGTGTGACACGTGGACAAGAGTGACTCTGCAGAGTATTTCGATCGAGGAAAACCGGTTTGTCGTCGAAGAGTACAAAGGAAAATCAGGCAATTCAAAGCCAGGCCAAAATCCGGATCTTGGATGAGTTGAAGTTGTCGGCTGGCATTTGAGTGGGCTAGGTGTTGATGCTGTTGTGTGTGAGTCGTCGGGTAGCGTGATCAAGCCGAGAATATGGCAGAGTCGAATGAAACGAGACAAAGACTGAGAGAAGCCGCAAACAACAGAGAAAAACAAGAGGTAAGGAAACGAAGGAAGAGAAGAGAAAAAAAAAGAGACGACACGCAGTGTGTAAGAAGAGAAATCCGATATAAACAAGAAAAGAAAAGAATAGAAAGAAAAGAACGTGATAGACCAACGAGGATCGCAACAAAACGCACAATAGAAACAAAAAGGTGAAATGGGGGGAAAAAAAGAAGAAAGAAAGAAAGAAAGAAAGAAAGTAAAAGAAGAATAGGCTGCGAAACACCGGGCGCGGAGAGTCCTCGTCAAGATAAAAGGTTTAACTTGACGTTGCATCAAAGTTGCATCATCTGTTCCGCAAGCCGAGGGGGGGGGGGTCAGGGCAGGGCCTACGCAGGAACAGTGCTATTTTGTATGGGACAAGCAAGGGATTGAGGGACCGACCCTGTTGCTGGATGTTTGAGGTTCACGGACGTGACGGGGATATTACAGAGTTGCAGAGTTGCAAAGCAAAGTGGGCGAGCCAAGTGAGCAGAGCAAGGCAGATGAGCAGAATAGGATAAGCTGGCAGCCAAGGTGGACGAAGATAGTGAGCAAGATTTGCGGCTTTGGTTGGCGCTATGGTGAGGTCGGATGACATGAGAGAACAGACGCATGTGAAGATGCCAAATTTGCAGGACCAAAATCAAGCAAACCATGAAAAGTTGCCAGACTTTGACCAACACTGCGCCAAGGAAGAAGACCCGGCCACGCCACACGGTGCAAGATTCTGCGGGGTATATCAGCAAGACGCAGCAAGACGAGGAGAGGAGCTAAAGAGCTGCTGCTCGGCGGCAGTAGATGCAGCGGCAGAAGCAGAGCAGCATAGGAGACCGAGACGCACAGAGTTGAACGCGCTAGGCTTGACGCCGCATATCAAAGCTTCTCAGCACGCCATGGACCACCAGACCAGCGCACCACAAACTGAGGCGATGATAATTACACGTGAAACAAATGGATCGCTAGAGGCACAACGCGTGAAAAGTGCAGACACAGTACTACCCAGTTCAGTCCTCAAACACGTAGAACAGGGGAGGGGCCTGGCCATGCACCCATAGGGCGTTGGAGTTTTTAACCGTGGCCTGTTTGGCCGACCGGCTGGACATAGACCTGGACGCAGCAGAGTTCCGGCACCTCTGTGGGCTGTTGGGCTGTTCTGTTCGTTCTTTGGCTTAAGCGAGGGACTGGGCATTTTTGATCAGATCCAAAGTTGTTAGAAACGAAGCTCGGAGGTGTGAGAGCGGGCGGCGACTGACCTTGGGTGGCTTGAATAGTTGCTGCTTTTTTTTTCACGGCACGGCACGATTCTGGCGGGCAAAATACTGTCTGTCGACAGGCAGCTCGCTACAGTGCAAAACATTGAGGCAGATGTGGCAGAGATAGTAAAAGAAAA
This sequence comes from Thielaviopsis populi, assembly GCA_017591655.1. Lineage (NCBI taxonomy): Eukaryota > Fungi > Ascomycota > Sordariomycetes > Microascales > Ceratocystidaceae > Thielaviopsis > Thielaviopsis populi. Next base: position 9,640 of record JADILG010000554.1, read on the forward strand.
GAAAAGCACAGAGGCCATCTGAAGTCATGCTCGTGATGGTGAGAGATGGAGAAAGATGGATACAAGCAAGATTTGGGGAAATTTTGAGGGTTGAAAAATGGAAAATTATTTGTGCGTGAGGGGTTGCGGTAAAGTAAAGCAAAGTAGGAAGTTGCATCGTGGTAAATAGGCAATTGCCTTAGTGGATCAGAGTGAAGCCATCACGCAGGAAATTGCCTTTGTTGTCGAAGCCCGCCCAGAATAGGAAGGCGCCCAAAGACAAGGTCAATTTTAGCTTCTTTTTACCTTCCAAGACGCCTCGATGAAGCTTCTGTGCCGCTTTCTAGGCCGTCCTAGGGGCGTCGCTGCTGCTCCCTGACACGTCGGCTAGCCTGCGCACTACCAGCGTGATTTTGAGACAAGCAAGAAATCCTCTTCATTCAAAGGATGGAGCTAATGCAGGTCAAGGTAAGATTTAGTCGTTGATGAAGGCTTGTCTTGATGCATGAGTCTGGACCCCTTGCATGTTGATGAAGGGGGGGAAAGAGGAGAAGAGAAAAGACACACAGGAACAAGTGTCGACTAGGCAAAGGGCAGGGGAAGGGCGTCAAAGAAAAGAAACAGACAGATGCATAGAAAGCTTAGTCTCACAGCACCCGCGCAACGGAGGACGCCCCCACTTCGCGGGGACTTGAATGCCGCAGTGGGGCCGTGAAAGTGGGTGGCTGGGGCTTCGTGCATGGGCCACCCTCTTCAACGTCAGTGTTACTTTATGGCAGTCAGTCACGATCTGTATTGGGAAGGAGTCATTCAAGTTCTGCTGATGTGAGTTACATTGAGCTGAGAAGAGAGTAATTGCTAGCTAGGACAAAGGAAATGGCTTTTAAAGGAAAGAAAGAAAGAAGACAGATCACCACACACTGTGGATGCCTCAAACGACAGGCACCAAAATGATGCCTCAGAAATCAGGCCGAGTCGGCCAGGATAACATCAGCAGCTTTCTCACTGGTCATGTAGATGGACGTTGCAATAAAGAAGTTGGGAATATGCGGGAAGACCGACGCGTCGACAACTCGGAGGCCGTCGGTGCCTCTGACGCGGAAGTCCGAGTCCAGCACAGCCATCTTGTCGTCGTCAGCGCCAATCTTGGCAGTGCAGCAAGCGTGGTGGCCCCAGGCCTCGTCACGCACAAACTTCTCCAGGTCGGTGACCTCGGGGCCGGGCCAGACCTCGGCAAAGTCGCCGTGGCCGGGCTCGAGATTGGCGTGCATGGTACGGATGAACTCGAGGCCCTCAATCACGGCCTTGACGTCCGACTCGCCGTCCTCGCCCGAGAACGAGTTGAAGTTGATGGCCGGCATGTCCTGCGGGCTGGCCGAGCGCAGCTTGACGGTGCCGGCGTGGTTGTGCGAGTGCGCCTTGAGCACGCCCCACGTCCAGTGCTTGCTGTCGGCTGTGGTGGCGTTGGCATAGCCGGGGTAGTAGCCGCGGAAGTTGACGCTGCCGCCAAACAGGAACAGATCGGGCTCCTCGTCGGCAGGCGTCTGCTGACTCTTGAGCACAATGCCGAGCGGCGCGCCGTTGCTGTGGTAGATGCCGCGCTCGGCTGCCGACGTGCCCTGCTTCCACGTGGCCAGGCACGGGTCGCCCTCGCGATTAAAGGTGCAGTTCTGGATGATGTCCAGCGGGCTCGTGGCCTCCCAGTCCATGGTCACCTCGTAGCGGTCCTGCATGTTCTCGCCGACGCCGGGCAGGTCGACCAGCGTCTTGATGCCAAAGCTGGACAGCTCCTTGGTGGGGCCAATGCCCGACAGCTTCAGCAGCTGCGGCGTATTGAACGTGCCGGCGCTGACAATGACTTCCTGGGTGGCTGTGATGGAGCCGGCCTCGCCCGCACTGCCATCGTGGCGCGGGTCGGCGCTGTACAGGCTCTTGCCTGACATAAAGTCCACGCCAGTGGCGCGCGGCTTGGGGCCCGACGTGTCAAAGTTGACCTTGGTAGCCAGCGTGTTCACCAAGATGTCGAGATGGTAGAGCCGGCCGCCCTTGCTGTCGGTGGCTCTGGCAGTATCAACAATAAAATCGCGCGCGCCGTTGCGCACGCCTTCCTTGGCGGCCATGGGCACCTGAAACATGCCGACACTCATGTCACGGGCCGCCGAGGCGTTGTTAATGTCCTGCGACAGAATTGGCGCAAACAACTTGGTCGGCGGCGGGTACGAGCAGTTGACGCCGAGAGCGCGGGCGGCGCCGGCGAGGATGTTCTGCACCGCGCCGTCGGGAAGCACCATGCTCAGGTCCGTTAGACTGGTGGTCAGCCAGCCGTCAAAGCCATGGCCCTCGGCGTCCAGCGGCAGGTAGCTGTTGCGCTCCAGGCGCGCAAAGTACTCGCGCATCTTGACGGCGTCCCACGAATCGTTGCCCGTGGCATTGGCAATAACGTCCCAGTCACGGCGCATGGGCGTGGTAGTGATCAAGGCGTTGTGCGCCGAGCAGCCGCCGAGCGTGCCGGCACGCGGGTACAGGATGCCGGCCTTGGGAGGGTTGATGCCCTGCTTGTCGCATTGCTCCTTGCCAACGACGTACTCGTTTCCGCCCAGGGCGTAGGCTTGCTTAGAGTCTAGTTCCTGCTGGGACGGGTCGGTGTAGTGGTCGACAAAGTAGCTCCAGCGGGTCTCGGGGTCCTCGCCGACGTTGATCTGCAGACCGGGCACGCGGTACAGGTCGGTCTCACCACGATCATCGCCAGCCTCGATTAGCAGCACCTTTTTGCCGGCGCGAGCTAGACGTGAGGCCAGCGGACCGCCACCGGGCCCAGAGCCCACGACCACGTAGTCGTACGAGGGCAGAAGCTGGTCCTTGGTCACAAAGGCACCGTTATTCTGGCGAGAGACGCGGGCCTTGGAGTTGGCAGTGTCCACAGCAGCAGCCAGGGCCGAGGCGGCGTAGAAGCCAAAGAGTAGGATATTAGAGAGAGAAGAAGACATTATAGAAGGAGGATAAGTATTAAGAGACGTATTAAGAGACGGCAGTATTAGAAGAGATTAAGAAGCTTTCAAGTGTGCTTTTGAAGTGACAGAGAGAAAGAGAAGAAGAAGCAAAAGAAGACGAAGCTGAAGAGAGTGGTGGTGATGATGATGGGAACAACTCTTTCGCAAGTCTCTCAAACGCAGAGATCTCGTCCTCTTCTTATACACTTTCGAGTCTCGACATCTTGACGCCTTCATGACCGTCGCATTCACGCATACTCACGTCTCCGTTCCTCATGTTGTCCCAATATCACTCCTTCTCACCTCGGCCAGGCCCTCAAGACTCTCGTGCTTGACCATTGCGGCCAGAGCAAGCAAGCCCCCCCCCCCTCCCTCCCACCCACCCCGGCCTGCTCTATCGCAACACCCTCTACGATGATGCTCTACTGCTCCCAACATGGAGAGCACTCCTCAAAGAAGCAGATGGCATGTCAGAAAGAGACAGTGAAAAGTACCATGCTAGTACCATTGCAGCGGCAGTTGCGATCCCAGAGAGACGCAAGAATGCAGTCTGCTTGGTGGCCTGCATGTGTGCACTCTATTTTCTTCAACTTGTTCCATGTACCTGGTACGGGGACGAGAAGAGGCTCGTCATCAGAGGGGTGTGCAGGAAGTAAAAGGGCGAGGGAGTGGGGGAGGGGTGCAGACGAAAGGCCAGGGAGGGAGGGGGGAGGGGTAGGGGGTCAACGTCTCTGCCCTGCTGTCGGCTCCTGCAAAGGGGTGGGGGCTCGATGAATATTAGTAAGTACCTTGCTTGAGGTGAGAGGTGTCTGTCAGTCCAGCTGTGTGTGTTGTTGTAGTGTCTTGGGTGGAGGGGTGAGCTCCGGAAAGAGCCAGCGGCAAAGTAGTCGAAAGACGGCAGAGGCAGACTAAAAAAGAGACAGACTTTTTGGCAGTGGCATATGAGAGAGGGTGAGAGCGGGAGAGAGAGAGGGAGAACGAAGAATGACGTGCCTATTTTGTCTTTGCCGTCGTCCTTTTCGGATGTCGTCTTGCCTTGTGGGACTTGACTCGGGTATTATCAAGTCCGTAGCTTCCTATTCAGTGCCATCTTCGTCTGATTTTGTTTATCAAGTCCGTAGTTTCCTATTCAGATCTTCGTCTGGTCTTTTTGGCAAGCAACTGCCTATCCTGTACGGCGGCCCGGGTTGTCTTTTAGTCTTTTCCCGGTGCCTTTATAGTGGCGACAATGATGCATGGGTGAGGAGGGGGTATGTGGAAGTCTTGGTGAGATGGCAAGGCTAAGCTTCTCTCAGTCCGCGGATCCGCTGCTTGGCTTCGTCCTCGTCCTCGTCCTTGGTGATCCCATGTTCCCAGGCGCTCGTTGTTGGCTGCTTCCGTAGAAAAGTCACGCATAGGAGAGCGAGAGAAGAGGGCCAGTGGATCGCTCATTGCTGCTCTGCCGCTCTGCCGCTCTGTCGCTCTGCCGCTCTGCCGCTCTGCTGCATTTGACCATTTCGAGACTCTGGCGCATGCTACTTACTACTTCTACTACTTTTGCTACTTCTCCCTCTTCTACCACTTCTCCCGCCCTCCTTAGTGCCCGTCGTGGGCCCGCCCCCTTGCCTAGGCGATATAATGCATGCACTAAGTATTAGTTCCCGCTTCAAGCCCACGAAATATGCCAACAGTGACCAGTGACCGTCAAGTGAGATACGATAAATCTGCCACAAATCAGATATCCTGTCTGTTTTTCTATTTCTTCTTTGGTCGAGTTCCAGGGATGTCGTGCCCATCCAGGCCAGAACAAGACAAGAACAATATGGCCCACACAAGATCTTGGCCTCTCTCCCTTGCTCAGCAAGCCTGGTCGAGCATTACATAGCTGTCAGATGTGAGAAAACATCAAGTGAGTCAATAGAGTGACGAAAGCTGGAGAAAAGGCACATGGTTGGGGGGGTCGAGCCAGTGTCTCAATCGGGGCAATGACACCTTGCCCTGTTAGATGCATATTATGCTTAGTGGGCAACTTCCTTTCACGATGCATGACTAAGCATCAGCATTGTTATGTGCATATTTGGGGCCGCCCCCCCCCCCCCGCTTAACTGCATGGCGCAGAAAAGGGCCATTTTGAGTAAGCAGCTTGAACAAGCTTTTCGTCTTATTCTTTTGTCTTGTGTCTCTCTCATCATCCAGCATCACCGGCCTGACTTGATTGCCTCTTCGATTTGCCCGGTCCTAGCTGCTGCAGCCGACGACTCGCACTGGACTTACACTCGTCTCGACTTACCTCGCATTCGCACTCCGCACTCGCTAAACGTCCCCCCCTCCCCTACCGCCCTGCCTGGAGATCCTATGAAGAATCTGCATGGAATGAAGCTCGAGCCTCGAGTGCGTGTGAATTACAAGTGGTGTGCGTGTGTGCGTGTGTGTATGTGTGCGCATGTGCGTGTGTGTGCATTGCTTGCTGGGCCTGTCTCACTTTCAGCCTCCAACCCCTGCAGCTTTCTTTTTTCGGGTCGTTCTTCTTGTCTCATTGTCTTTCGTTCTCTCGGTCTGCTGCCTTTTTCTTCCTGCATAGACCATAACGGGTCCCCTGGCTTTCCTGTAGAATTCCTCAGCGGTCCGATAACATGGGTCGGGGCTGGGGTTGGGGCGGGGGGGAGGGGAGAGGGGAGAGGCAGTGTGTAGG
>JADILG010000555.1:0-13794 GCA_017591655.1 Thielaviopsis populi
CCCCCCCCCATTTGCGCAGCGAAAACCTCGCTTGCTATCCGAACCTGCTTCTTGTTCCCTCTCTCTGCGCTTATTACCCGGCGTTCTTTTCTCTTCATCTTTGTCCTTCTTCCTTCTGCTCGCATCTATCCTTCTTCCGCGCTCCTATAGATTTTTCGACTCCACTTGTGGCCAGCCCTGTATCTTGTTATTTACGATACACCATATAGACTTGTTTGTGTGCAATCGACTGCTATTTTTCTTGCTCCGCCCGCCCACCTTCTTTCTGTAAATCAACAGTGACAAACTATGACGTCACCGTCATCGCACTGTAAGACTTGCCTCCGCAACACTCACACCATCAAAACATAACCCTTAAGACACCTTTGTCCTAGGGTCTAGAGTGGGGCAAAGCTCCAAGGCGGTGAACCAAACCTTTTTTTTCTGCCGGACCAAAAAAGTCGACGTAGCCTTCGACAATGGGCAGACATTTTTTTTTCTTTTTTTTTTTTCTTTTTTCTGTCTTTTTTCTAATCAGCAGCAGAAGCATCACAAGCAAAGAAGCTCTTGACGCAGCCTTTGTTTGGCATTATTTCCAGTTCGATTATTCTCCCCATCGACGTATCGCGCATATATAAGCCAACTGAAGCCGCGATCGCTTAGTAATATTGGGTTTGTGGTCAGCCTGTCCGATTGGCGACTCTTGTGGTATTCGGAGGACCGCGACTGCGCCGAAGCGACGTACAACGACAACGACAGCGATAGCGACAAGCACAAGCACAAGTACACCGACAAGTACAACCACAACTACGGCACATCCACGCGCCGCCGTGCTGCCAGCACACCCACAGCCTTCTCCGCCACGCCGCCACTCCACATAGCACTACCGCAATGAGAGGAAAGCGCTCCAAGCAGTACCGCAAGCTGGTGGCCCAGTACCAGATGGCCTTTGGCTTCCGTGAGCCGTACCAGGTTCTGGGTGAGTTTGTCCCGGCGCGGCGATGAAACGCCGGCGCGGCAGCGAAGCAGCAACGAGACACTAACACTGGCCATAGTCGACGCCGACATCATCAAGGACTGCCACCGCCAGAAAATGGACCTCGTCAACGGCCTGCAGCGCACGCTACACGCCAAGGAAATCAAGCCCAGTACGTCTGCCCTCCCCCCCGCCCCCCCTTCCCCTCTCGGTCCTCGGCTCAGTTCTCAGCCCTCCGATTCTGCCGTGACTCGCCGGCCCTGTGACTAAAAATGTCCCCTCACTTCGCACTATAGTGATCACACAATGCTGTATGCGCCACCTATACGCCGGCAAGAACGAGCCCGGCATGGCGGCCGTCATCGCACACGCGCAAAACGACTTTCTGCGCGCCTTCTGCGGCCACCACCCCGACAAATACCCGGAGCCGCTGAGCGCAGCCGACTGCATGGGCTCGCTGGTCGACGGCAAGGACACGGGCCGCAACGCCAAGCACTACGTTGTCGCCACGCAAGACCAGGACGTGCGCCGCCTCATGCGCAGCATCAAGGGCGTGCCGCTCATCTTTGAGCGCCGCGGCGTCATCATCATGGAGCCCATGGCCGACGTCAGCGTGCAGGAACGGCTGCGCGAGGAGCGCATCAAGTTCCGCGCTGGTCTGCGCAAGCAGCAGCAACAGCAGCAGTCTGCTGGCGCTGGCGACAAGCGCAAACGTGGCGACGATGACGACGACGACGACGACCAAGATACAACGATGCGCGACGCCGATGACGATGACAACACTGAAGAAGTTGTCGCCGACGACAAAAAGTCCGCGGCGGAAAAGAAGGCCGACGCGAAGAAGAAAAAGTACAAAAAGGCCTATGGCCGCAAGCAACCGAACCCGCTGTCCGTCAAGAAGCCTAAGAAGCCTGTGGCAACGATCGGGTCCAAAGTCAAGGCCAAGCCGGCGGCGGCGGCAAAGTCCAAGGCTTCGGCGTCCGACAAGGCGGGCGCCAAGGAGGAGCATGGCGGTGCTGAGAAGAAGAAGCGCAAGCGGAGGAAGACTGCGTCTGCGTCTGCGTCTGCTACTTCTGCGGCGGCAGCTCCTGCGGCGGCGTAAGGGGGCATGGGGATGATGGATCGCGGAGAGAGGAAGACGAAGAAGACGGAGATATCCACGCGGCGGGCGCGGCTGGGCTGTGTATCTTGTGCATTTTCCGGAGTTTTTTATTATTATTTATTTTCTTTGTATTTTCATGTCGATGTTTGGGTGTTTCTTTTCGTATTTTCCCGCCGGCAGCGCAGAAAACGCGTGGAGAAAAAAAAAGAAATGGAAAAGAAATGGAAAAGAAAAAAAAAGGCAGTAAAATAGACTCGCTTTCAAATTGACGTGCTTTTTGCAGCTTTGCAAGTTTTCGTAATGTTTCATTGCTTTGCTGCTTGATTTCACAGCTTGGCTTCGGAGAGATTGGCTTCGTATTAATGAGCTATCCTAGGGTTAGTTATCGGTAGGGTTATGTATCCACCAGGACAAAGCCCAAGACTCTGTGCTCCTCTACAGTATGGTATCATCCCACCACACACACCCACACATACACCCACACACACAGCCATGTTCAGTACACCCATCCTCCGCCAATGCCGCATCACGCTATTCACGCGCCCGACATGCGGCCTGTGCGACTCCGCCAAAGCCGTGCTGGCGCAGGTGCAGCAGACGCGGCCGTTTGTGCTACAGCATGTGGACCTGTCGGCGGCGGGCACGCAGGCGTGGAAGGACCTGTACGACTTTGACGTGCCGGTAGTGAGTTTGTCTTGTCTCTTTGCGTTGTTGCGACGAGATGGGGAGCGGGGAGCGGGGGGGGGGGGGTTTCCCGCTTGGTCTGTTTCTGCGTTTCCGCCCCGTCTCCCACTACACCCCCATCTCACCCCATCCCATCTCGCTCCGTCCCGCTCCGTTCTGTACTCGTCTGACCATACACTCCCGCGTACGCATATGCGTGCGCCACTGCCTGCCATGTAGATCCACATTGCCAAAGATACCGCGCCGCCCGAGACGCCGCAGCGTGCCGCAAAGGCCGTGAAGCTGATGCACCGCATGACGGCTGTTGAGATAGAAGCCAAGATGGATGCCGTCGAGGCGCAGAGCTAGAGAGGCCACAGCCGGTAGGGCAGGGGACGGGGAGGGGCTACAGCTGGCGTGTACATTCACATTAACATGGCCAGAATGTATCGAGTCGGTGACAAAAACAGAGAGTTCGTGTAAAGTCCGCAATGGGTCGCCGTTTATAGGCTGTATATAGTGGACCATCCACCGGCCACGCATGTCTGCCCCGCAAGCAACACGCCAAAGAACAACGCGGGTGTGATACCATGGTGATATATATATATATATAGAGAGAGAAAGAGCCTGGCTTGCGGCTCAAGCGAGAAGGAAACAAAAAAGAAACCCAGTCCACGCCCGTCGTAGGCGGACAAACCCTTAGTATACAAAAAGAAAAGGAGGAAAATAAAAATAAAAAGAGAAAATATAACATCCTGCCCGGCAGAAGCATCAGAGGTGCAACAGGAAGGCCAAACAACAAGAAACAAGATCATAGGAGTAGGTATATAACAGGAAAATGGATAGGCCGCTTTTACAGGGCACCGGCAGAAGAGACAAGAAACAATGAAGAAAAAAAAAGACCCAAGGTATCGTGATCAGCCTCCATCAAAAGAGGTTTTAAGAAAAAAGGCAAATAGCAACGTAAAGAGAAGAGGAAAGAAGAGTGTCTAGAAAGAAAAAAGACGAAAAGGAAACCAAAAAAAAATAGAGACACGCGCCTCGCTACCGTTCATACGCCGGCAGTTGGTCGTGGTTACTCGCAGCCGTGTCATGATGCTGCGCATACATGCTCGCAACCGCCGCCCCGTGCGCGCCGCCAACACCAAGCCCAAACGAGCCTTCGTCATCTAAGACCGGCGCCGACGGCTCCACAGCGCCCGGCGGCGCAGACAGATGCGGCGGCGCAGGCACAGGCGCAGGCGCGCTGCTGCTGCTACTGCCCTCGCCGGCGTCGTAGTCCTCGGGGAGCTCGGGCGGGCGGCTGGCCTCGTTCAGGAGACGCAGCCGCTCGAGCTCCTGCTTGTCTTCGAGCGCAAGCGAGGGACTGCCTGGGTTCGGATGCGGCGGCGGCGGCTGCGTCTGCGTCTGCGGTGGAGGTCCCGGCGGCATGCGGGCGTGGTGGGGCAGAGCGCGCGCAACGGGTGGCTGAATATTTTGAGGCAATGGTGGGACGTATGGTGGCTGGAGGGACGGGGCGGTATGTAGGTGGTGCGGAGGCTCGAAAGGTGCGTCAAGGTCGTCAAGTGTGGGCGCCGATGGCTCACCGCGGGTGGGCCCGGCGGCTTGGGAGTGCGTGGAGACGGCAGAGTGTGGCCCGTATATATCTTCGTCGGGCGGCGCCGAGGGCGATATGAATCCGGAAGGGCCAGCATCGTCGTCGTCGTGTGTGGGCGCATGGCTCGGCAAGAGGATCTGCTCCTGTCGTCTAATGCGTTCTTTTTCGCCAAGTGTAGAGTCGTCAAATATGTGTGGATTGGGGACGTAATGGGGAGCCATGCCATTGATGGGAGGTAGAGCGGGCAGTGGCGGTGGCAGTGGCGGCGCAGGGAGATTTGAAGGGTTGATGGGCGGCAGAGAAGGGCCGATGGTACGTGGCGGTGACATGGGCCGTTTCGAGTCGGATTGCCAGCTGGCAATGATGTCGTCCTGGCTCGTGAGAGATGGCGCATTCTGTGATGATCGTTGGGCTTGTGGGTCAGACTGTATCTGGGCCTCGGCCTCGGCCTGGGCGTGGTCCTGGGCTGCCCTCACCCTCTGGGCATCACGCGCGCCGTCCGTCGTACCGATAACAACCTCGAACCAGTCGGCAATCACGCCCTTTTCCCGCTTCAACTCGGAGGTGTCAACGGGGGCCGTCATGAGATTGCCTTGTGCTGCTTGCAGGTTGGTGTCTGTGCTTGGCGGGGCACGGGGCATGGCGAGGAGGGCCGATGATGTGGCGCCACTCTGGAACTGGTTGGATAAGCGGCCGCCCAGATCCAGAACCACCTCGAGATAGTACTTGAAACTGACCATTTCGCCGGGAACGTTTGAGATGGTGGGAAATGCATCTTCGGGAACGCGTACAGCGACGGGCACCGAATACTCGAGGGTGGCAGGGTTGATGATTAGGGGGAGCACGTTCTGGCGCAAATCTTTGCGAAACACGCTGAGTGAGCTTGTCGACGACAACGACAGACCAGCAATGCCAGCCCTGGACTTGGGGAAGGCTTCGTCATTGGTGAGCTTCTTGAGCTCTTCTCTTGTTAGGCGAGGGTTGAACAGGGCCTCGGGTGGGGACATGTCGATGCGTGTGTGGCGAAACAGTGTTACTATGATGCCGTGCATGCTCTTCATGCGGCGAATGTGCTGGACAGAGATTTTGATGGTGATGGTATCGCCGGGCAGGAAGCCTCCCTTGGTGAGCTCCAAGTCGGCCCTGATGGTGTTCTTCTCGACGTCGGCTGTCTTGATGGAAATGTGGGGGTTTGTAAGAGTTCCAGAGCCTTCATTGGACGCGCCGGATACGTCGCCTACGCGGTAGCTGATAGCGGTGCCCGTCCCGGTACCCGTGTCGGTACTAGCAGTACCGGTTTCGACACTGGCCTCACTGCGCACGTCGCCCTGATCAGAGCTGCGCGCTTGCGGAGAGCCATGAACAGTGACTGATGGGCGAGCGGGCTCGGCATCTTCGACGTCTGCTGTGGATGGCTCGGCGAAGTTGGCGTCGTTGTTGGCGGCAGTCTGGTCGAGGCTGAGGGGGTTCTTTTCGGCGTAGGGGGATTTCTCGACTCCGGTGGCAATGCGCCTGCGGGTTTTTCGGCGGGATTTTGAGATGGGCTCAAGCACGACAGACTTCATTTTGGGGGTTTTGATGATGCCAATGTCGATCTTTTCAACAAGAATGACGGGGCGGTTGCACTGCATGGTCGGGCCAATAGTGGTAGGACGCGTTAGGGTCGCAACAATATCGTAGCAGATGGTGCCGCGCTCGAACTAGAAGAGCCCAACGGAGGGTTAGTTACAGGGCTGAGGCGAAGTGAGGACGAGAGTATAGGGAGGGTGGAGAGAAAAAGTGTGAGGGCGAGGTGAGGGCGAGGCAAGGGCGAGACTGGGCTAGGTAGCTGCGTACATCAATACTACTCGGGAGAGTCCGGTTTGGGAACAGCAGGCGGAAGCCGAATCTGTAGCGACCGCGGTCGAGCTTGCCCTCGCCGCTGAGGACCTGCTCGTCCTGGAAGAGCGAGGCATAGCCATTGCCGTGATTTCGGGGCGAGTCGAGTTGGCCGAGCGGCGGGGCTACGGATTCACGGACGGCGGCGGTAGTCTTGAACACGCGGACATAGCCGTGGAGGGCGACGGTCAAGTGGGTGATTCGAATGGGCTTCTCAATGACCAGGACCACCCAGCCTTCAATGACATCGCCGGGGGTATGGACCTTGTAGGGCTCCTTGGGCATGATATGGAAATCAGTAAGCGTGCGACTCATGGACTTGAAGGGCAGGCGGAGGCGCGAGAACAGCTTGCGGCTGGCGCTGGAGCCGCCGCCGCCCTTGGAAGAGTTGACGGCGGCGGCGGCGGCGGCGGTGGTGGTGGTGGTGGTGGGAATGGGGTTCGCATTGCTGTGGCCGTTGGTGACGGTGGCGGTAGGCAGGTTGCCCGAGTCTCTGAGAGGCTGCTGCGACTGTTGAACGCGGCTCATTCCTCCGCTTTGAAGCGTCGACCACAGGCTCAGGCCAGGCGCAAAAGGCGCTGCCCCAGGCCAGGTCGCGGGAGTCTGGAGCTAGGACGAGCCAGGATGGCCGAAGGGGAGGTGGCGGGGGTAGACGAGAGCGGGAGCGGGAGCGGGAGCAGATGGAATCGTCGCGGTGGAAGCAGTTGCTGATGGGATCGTCGCGGTAGAAGCAATCGCTGATGGAATCGTTCCGGGGATGATTTGTCGCCGTGATATTGGGGCCGTGGACGCGACGCCGATCTGTGAGCAAGCTGTGCGTAGGCGGCTGGGGGAAAAATGCGTAATCGTTGTCGTCAAAATAGCAGTAGAGTCTGAAGTGGAATCAAGGAGGGGGCGAGGGGAGCGCGCGCGGGGGAGGGGGGGGGGGTATTGTCGAGGGCTGTCTATCTTGGTCTGTGTGTGTATGAATTGTATGAGTGTGGAGTGTAGTGTGTATTACTGAGCATCAAAAACCGGCGATAAATAACGAGAGAAAAAAGAAATAGGAGATGAACATGTGTAGAGGCGGGAAAACAAGAGAATGTGGAAAGGCTGAAGCTCAGCTCAGCTCAGCTCAGAGCAGCACAGAACAGAAAGCAAAGAATAGAAAATATATTAAAAATCACAAAGAGAAAAAAAACAAAAGAAAGTCAGCAAAAATCATAGACGAAAAAGAGAGAAAAAAAACAGGGAAAAAAAGTCAGCCTGGCGATTTTGCACACCATGTTGGCCAGATGAGCGTGGCAAAGGGGGAAAGGTAAATAAAATAAAATCAGCAAAAAAAATACAATAATTAAAATGAAAAGAAAATCAAGATTGTGACGAGTGCCGGCAAAGGATTGAGCCAGTTTGGGCCTGGAGGCTTCCTGCTTGGGGGCCTCAGGGCATTAGTCTCAGGGCCTAGGCACACCACCTTCAGGACTGCTGGCTGCTGGCTGCTGGCTTCAGGGCCTCAGATATCTAACCCGCACTATGCAACATACGCACATGTACATGTCCAATGTACATGTTGACACAAATCCAAATCACACCCTCAACAAGTACTAGTGACAAGTGTCTCCGCACACCACTAGTCTTATTTCTTAACCCTCAACCTGCAACCCTGCTTAACCCTCAACCTTTAATCCTCAACCTTTAATCCTCAACCCCAATCCTCAAACCTGTTTTTCACCCGCCTGAACTCTAAAGCTACTACAAGTCAAGTCTACACTATGATCCACGGTTCACAGTCCACAGTCCACAGTCCACAGTCCACAGTATACCACCGCGCGCTGCTTGCCATTTCCCCTGCCTACCTCTGCGCTGAGTGACATTATCGCCTCACAACAAAGCGGGAGGGGGACAGGTAACCGAGAGTTGACTCCCTGCAAGGTGGCATGCACAGCCTTCGCCGAATCCTGCCAAGGATCTGAGTGGACGTGTTTGTGGGTGTCTGTCTGTCTGTCTGTCTGTCTGTCTGTCTGTCTATCTCTCTCTCTTCCCTCCCTGCCTGCCCCCCTCCCATCCATCCATCTCCTGATATCCCCGCCCTCTTCTCTCTTCCCCTCCCATCCATCTCCTTCCGTCCACCCGTTGGTTGAGCTTAAAGCTTGGCTGTTGACTGTTGGCTGTTGGCTGTTGTTTCTACAAAATGCCAAGCTGCATGTGCCAAGACAACCCCCGTCCCATCCCCTCTCATCCCCTCTCATCCCGTCCCATCATACCAAGGCTTGTTTGTGCTTCTTCGCCAAGGACGAGCCCGCAGGAAGAAAAAAGAAAGCAAAAAAGGAACGCTTCTGGATTCCTTGGACGTTACCTGGCTTGGGCGTACTTCTGGTTCTGGTGCTGTTCTCTTTTTTCAGCCTCTGTGAACAGCTTTCCTGAACAATAACAACAACAACAACAACAACAACAACATCCACGATTCTGTCTTTTTTATGCCCTACTTATCACTCAAGAAGTCTTCTGTCTTTTGTCTTTTGTTTCCAAGACATTTCTACAGCAAGCAAAAGAAAAACAATATGACAGCCCACATGCCATGTCCGCCAAAAAACAATGACAGCCTGCTCGGTGGCTTTGCCTCCGATACGGGGAATCGAACCCCGGCCTTCTCGGTGAGAGCGAGATATCCTAGCCCCTAGACCATATCGGATCTGTCGTACAAAATTCCTTGAAGGTCGACAGCATCTTGCGTATTATCACGAACCGTTACACGGGTGGGCTATGAAAAAACAATTCAACTAGACTCATCAAGTATACAAAATGAAAATAAAAATCATCATCGACGCTTATCAAACATGAAGATTCATGGACGCTCAGAAATTCTTCTTTGTTTTTCTCTTCAACTGGCTTCTCAATAAAGCCCCGGTTTCCGTTTCCCAACATCAATAACAAAGGATCGATGGTGTAGTTGGTTATCACGTTTGTCTAACACTCATCCTCGAATGAATGGACACAAAAGGTCGGCGGTTCAAGTCCGCCTCGATTCACTTTTTGCAAGTTGAAAGGGGGAGAAGAAGAATTTTAAAAAAAAATACCTGCTGCCTTTGTTTTCTTTTTTGTCATCCTAAAACTGATGAAGTGTCTAGGTTTACCTTTTTAAGCAAAAAAAACGAATAAAAAGAATAAAGTTTGATCAAAAAATGTTGACAAGAACGAGATTCGAACTCGCGCGGATTGCTCCACTGCGAAGGTCTTTATGAGAGAACCTGAACACAGCGCCTTAGACCGCTCGGCCATCTTGCCTAGAGTTTGATGGAAATACCACCTGTCTTAAATGCCTATGGCACCAGCCACCAGTTCCCAGTGAATGGGCCAAAAAGAAAACAGCTGACCCCAACCCGATTTGAACGGATAACCTTTTGATCTGGAGTCAAACGCGCTACCGTTGCGCCATAGGGCCCAGTAGACGTATAATTAAACCGTAGATAGAGATATATCCACCTTACCTTCCGCTGTCTTATGCTTGTCCAGTAGTTACACAATATTTTCAACTGAAACCCAAAATACATTTCTTTTTTTTTATAATCACAACTACCTACCGCCCATCTATACCATCTGCCCGGTCTCCAGCCTAGCTCCAATCTACTGTGGCAACTGAGGCAGATCGAGGAAAGGGTTCATCAACAGACCAACCTTGAGCGTCGTCTCATTGCTGGCGCCATCCGCCCATACGCCACCATTACCAAAGACAGCGCATCTGGTCTGGATCGGGTTCATCAAGCGCGACGAAACCATGATGCTCGAAATCAAGACATCGCCCTTGGGCGCACAGGCAAAGGCCATGCACGTCTTGTGGTTGACCGACACGCAGCGGCCGCCCTGGACGCTGAC
Organism: Thielaviopsis populi; assembly: GCA_017591655.1. Classification (NCBI taxonomy): domain Eukaryota; kingdom Fungi; phylum Ascomycota; class Sordariomycetes; order Microascales; family Ceratocystidaceae; genus Thielaviopsis; species Thielaviopsis populi. Next base: position 10,048 of record JADILG010000555.1, read on the forward strand.
GGTGCCGACCTCGCCGGTGTTGGTCAGGTTCTGCCACTGGCCGATGGCGACGGGGCAGTCGATGGGATTGGGGCCGTCGACCTGAGGGGTGGGTGTGTTAGCATGAAGGGTTTTTTTGTCTGCTGTTTACGTTGTCATGTGCGGAAAGGGAGCGGCGGAACGTACCGTGGTGCATCCCCAGTTATACCCGATGCTCATGTTCGGGACAGTGGCATTGGCAGTGGCATTGGTGTCATGATCGACGTCATCCAAGTCATGGTGGTCATCCACGTCATGGTGGTCATCCACGTCATGGTGGTCATCCATGTCAGAATTGTCCTCCACGTCAGAATGGTCCTCCACGTCAATTTCCTCTTTGCCGTCATCGCGTGGAGTCCGAATGTCGACGTCAATGATGGCCTCATGATCTTCATTTTGGTCACGACGAGTCCGAGCGATCTGCGGGCCAACGTCGATGCTGCCTGCGATATCCGCAAGCTTAAAGTCGAACACCTCCACACCTGAGCTCGAGTCGCGCACCTCGACTTCCGGCCGGGGGTACTTCGGAGCGGCGGAGACAAGGCCCGACGCGGTCAGGATGTAGGAGAGAACGTGTGCTGAGCGCATGGTTTTCGGCTTGGTTATTTAGTGTTTGTGGGTATGGCTGAGTAGGAGCAGGCCAGATAGGCAATCAGTTGCTGGAAGACGTCGAGATGTGAGAGGGGGGTGTTGACAATGCTGGTGATGATGGCCAAAATGGAGCCAAGCCCTTACTCTAGGAGCAAGCTACCGGCTTCTTATACGTACTCTTTACGTTGTTTACCTATACGCTCGCTCTACACATGCCTGCCCTCGTTCCTTGTGATCGTGCACAACATGCACAGCACAGCACCACCCCCTCCCCCCCATGGTCGGCCACATTCCAGCGTCTTTTCTGCATGCTGGGCTTGCGGCTTGCGGCTTGCGGCTTGCGGCTTGCGGCGTTGCGCAGACTAACAGCCGCGGCAGCAGCATGCAAGCGACAGCAGCAGTAAAGCTGGTCTTGAAATGCGGCCTGATGTTTCGATTGACCAATACTTGGCTGCATAGCGCGGCATTCTCCCCCAGGCTAGCGGGGGTTCTTACGATGCTGTGGACTATGCCCTGATACAATGAGTTTCTGGAAATGCGTGCCTCTTTGCAGGTACCCAGGCACTATATCTCATATCTTGGAGGTGTAGAACATGCGCCAGGCAAACTACACCCACATGGGACAAGCAAAAAGCAACTAGACATTCAACAGGGACTTGAGCATTCTTCAGGTTGCTGGGCAAAGTATCAAGACCTACCAATCCTCAATTCCAGCGGTGCCCCGGCGCCGGTATCTGCACGAGGAATGCAAATGTCCAGAAGCCCAAAGTCTAGCGCGACCACCGCAATCCGGTGCGACTTGCAGTGACTTTTTGATGCGCCAAAGGTCTTTTTATTCTCTTTGTTTACTGGCATTTGTTGTTTACTTGTTCGCTGCAGTGTTCTTTATTGGGCGTATAGCCTTTGTTTTACATGCCTCTTCACATCTGGTATAAGTAGCGTGGGGTTTCCGCAACAAGCCGCCGTGCATGCGACCTGGAACATACTTGCATGCATACAAATACTGAATGACCTATACTGACTGGCAGCACGCTCCTGTGGCGTCGTTGTACAAAGCCAGCCAAAAGGCGGCACATGCAGAGCTGCAGGAGTGGGTGGCTTCGCTTACAGGCTGGCAAGCATCACATCCTGCAACACTTTTGTTTTTCCAACCACGCACATGTGCTCTCTGTCTTTGTACAACGAAACACTCTGGTGTCCTGGCTTGCTTGTCGTTCAGCTACACATGCTGGCTGATTCTGTGTATTTGCTTCATCACGTGTTTTGGCTAGAGCGTGGTGGATTTTGCTTCCTTGCCTGCTTGGATTGTTTGATATGTACCACGGCGAGCGATAAATGTGAAACGAAATGAGGCCCTAGTCTATGCCAATTCTGGCTGCGTTGTCTTGCCTCTTTGGCCTGCTTGAATCGGGGGTATTATGCGGTAATAAACGCACGAGGGTGGCTCGACATTGCTTCGTGGTTGGCCGATCTCTTCACGGCCGGCTGACGGAAGAAGACTTGGGGCTTTGTCTCTTTGGATCCTTACGCTGGCCTGAGCTTGTCCTGCTCAGATGCTTAGAGGCTTCAAGTACACTCGTCCACGACGTCCCTTGTATCAGTGATCCATAGCGTGTGCGGGGTTGTATTGATATGGGATTCCTACTATAACCTAGTCTTTATGAGATGATAATGCTAAGGTCCAATCGTAGTCCTCGACATGTGATGCATTTCGAGAACTCCAAATCTCAACATCATTGCTTCTAGTCTCTTCTAAAACAGTGAGTCGGTGTCTGGGAAAGCTTGGATGTGAACGATAACGCTGGGTAATGTGCTCGAGGGACTCTTGTGCATTCAGACGTATATAAGTGCGTATGTAGATCATTTCCTACTATGACGGTTCGTGTCCAGATCCAAGGGACCTTGCACTACAATGCGAGCGGCAGCAAAAATCAATATCACAAACTCTCTTGGCCCTTGGGGCCTTTGGCTCTCCGTATTGCCCATGTAAGGGGGGAGGGAGGGTCAACTTGTACGTCTTAATGATGAAGTGGGTTAATAACCCTATTGTCACACCATGAGCCAAGGGGGTGTTCTTTGCTTGTCCCCCTCAACACGTGCATGCAGACTACACAATAGCGGCCGCGACCCCGCGCCAGAGGCCCAAGCAGAACTTGGCCGCAGGATCAACTAGTTGTCGGCTAGTCTTCTCTCCATTTCACAGCTCGAGGGTCCGGCGGGGCTGCCTCTTTCTGGCAACTGAATAGAGACAGCAAGACAGCAAAGGCAGACGCAGACGGAGAATAGGACTAGAATGGCTTGTGAGATTTCAACCAAGGTCCTTTGCGACATCCAACGTTAGCGGCGCTAATCTCCAAGTTGCAGTTTTGGCTCTGGCCAAGTCGCGCTGGTTGTGGGCGGAACAAGCCATGTCTGGCTGAGATTGATCCTGCAACGGGGTAGAATCAGCATCTGTACGTGTGTGTGTGTGTGTGTCTCTCTCACACACACCCACCCACTCACTCGCGCCTCTTCTCTCTCTGCAGCCTCCTTGCTGGTGATCGACTCCTTGCAGGTCAAGATCGTCGAGGTTTTGATTGCCTAGAAACAGGCTCTTGTCCTAGGTCGACAGCGTAGCAGAGAAGACCCTGGGCACGGGTTATTAACCCTATTGTAGTAGCAATGGCAGCCCCAAACAAAGAGGAAGAAAAACAAAACGTACAAACGCGCTTAGTCCTCTCTTCTGTTCAAGTCGTCAACATCCCAGCTGAGCTCGTTATTTACCCAAGATTGTGAGTTTTGGGGTGGAGGCTTTCTGGAACGCTTTCAAACACGGCTATGGCCTGCTGCTGCCGTGAGCCAGCGCGGCATTGGAAGCTGGGACACGATAACGATGTGTGCACGTGTGCACGTGTACATCAAGTATATGTATATAGAGACACACGCATATATGTGCAGACAGACACACACATATATGTACAAGTACATGTATGTACACATGAGTTGTAAAAAAAGCAAAAAAAGAAAGAAAAAAACAGACCCGCCACAATATAACATAGAGAGCGGGACCCGCTGAAGACGGGTCTCTTTAGCCCTCCCCCCCCCCCCCCCCCCCCCACCCCCCAGCTCCACAAACAACACTGGGTGGGATCCGCCTGC
>JADILG010000556.1:0-15249 GCA_017591655.1 Thielaviopsis populi
GCTGCTCTTTGCCACCAGGCACAAGCCCCCTCCCCCCCCCCAGTGGGGGGAAGCCCCTTTCTTTTTCCCCCCCCCCCCCCCCCCCCCAGCAACACGCTGTGCCGGTCTGTGACGCAAGAAGAAAGAAGAAAGAAAGGAGGGGTGCATTTTTTGAAGGGCTGGGCTGCGTTGCTTCCTTCCTCTTTTGGTTTTCTTTCTGTTTCTGGGTCTTCTTTCTTTTTTTTTTTTTTGTAGACAGCTCTTGTACAGGAAACTACCTGAGGACATCGATAATGAAGAGAAAAGAATATTTATAATAAAGAGCAATGAAGTCCAAAGCTACTGCCTCGCTCTATTTCGTCGCCTGGGCCGTGCGTATGCATATATTCTTCGACTGGTTAATACACGGACGCCGAGAAAAGAACAGCGAAAAAAAATGTTGCGGCAAAGCTTATTTGCAAAACATGTCAGGGAAGATGTGGATCTGTTGCCCTTGTCCTTGAAAGGGCAGTTGCTTTCTTTCCTTTTGGGCGTTTGCTCGTTTTCCAGGCTGTTGCCAAGTCAAGTTAAAGACTCTACAATCCCGCCCGTCTGTGGCTTGATCTGATGTACTTGTACTTGTACTTGTACTTGTACCTTGTAGTTGTGCCTGTACTTTCCCGATAGTAAATTTATTTATTTATTTTATTTTATATTCCATCACATTCTTTGTTCTCTTTTATTTTTCTCTCGTATTCTCTTCTTCTTTTCTTTTCTTTTCTTCTTCTTATTCTTCTTGTTGTTCTTCTTGTTGTTCTTCTTCTTCGCCGCCTCATCTTTCCACGCTCACAATCAAAGCTCACACTCACACCCACACTCACGCTCACACTCACGCCCACACTCACACTCAACCCTCCACACGCCTCTGCCACCACAAACCCAACCTTGGCCCCCATCTTCATCCAACCAGCGGCACACGCCCGTATACATACGCCACTTGTCACCAGCCTCACGTTTACTGTCTGCCTCACACTTTCCCTTTGCCTCCATGGAGCCTTCAGTTCGGCGGCGGGACACTACAAAGGGTCCCCCGCTTCGCATTCTTTCTCTTGGTGCGTCGCCTCTCTCCTTGATGCATGGCATTGATTTATTGATCGGTTGATTGATTGATTGACTTGTTGGTCTTGGCTTCGCTACCGTTGCCTGTCATGTCTTGTCTTGTCTTGCCTCTTCTGTTCCGTCCCCTCCGCCCCGTCTCTCCCCCGTCCCTGCTTCTGCTAACCTGAGCCTCTCCTCTAGACGGCGGTGGTGTGCGAGGCTACTCCATGCTCATCATCATCCAGGACCTCATGCATCGCACCTTTGTCGAGATGCATGGCCGCGCTCCCCGACGATCCGAAATCCCCAAACCCGCCGACCACTTCGACCTGATTGTCGGCACTGGAACTGGCGGCCTGATTGCGCTCATGCTCGGCCGTTTGCGCCTCGATCTTGAGACATGCAAGGAACTCTACGCCAGCCTCACCCGCATGGTCTTTGAAACCGACAAGACCATTGCCGGCATTCCCTTTCGCTCGACAATCTTCAAAGCCTCCAAACTAGAAGAGGCCATCCGCGGCGCTGTCAAGGCCCATACCGTCGACATCCATGAAGGCAACGATGGCTCTGAACCAGCTCCGCCGCCTTTGTCAGCTACAAACTCCCTTGTCGGCAGTCTCCGCCCCAGCCGCCATGCCAGTAACGCAAGCGTCGTGAGCTTCAGTGCTCGCAGCCACTATGTCCAGCCTCAGATCCCGTCCCGTGTCACCATGCAACGATACGGCAACGCGTCGGCTCGATTATATGATTCTCGCGAGAACAGAACCAAAACGTAACGTTGCCTGACCCGGACGTATTTTTTTTTTCGCCGACATGTCAATAGATGGACAACCTGCTAATCATTGCCCTCTCATCTCCTATAGTGCCGTGACTGCTGTTTACAAAGGCGCCTCTCGGGGCAACTCGGCCGCCATGCTGCGATCCTACGACTCTAGACGCGAGCCTGCACCCGAATTCGACTGCAAAATATGGGAGGCTGGTCGGGCCACATGTGCCATTGGCATCGCCTTCAAACCCATCCAGATTGGCCAGTCCTACTTCCACGACGACGGCAGTGGCATCTTCAACCCGTCCATTGAGGCTCTCGACGAGGCTGTTGTCAACGAATGGCCTGGGCGAGACGTTGGAATCTTCATAAGCGTGGGCACGGGCAAACGGCCCAAGACCAGCGGCACTCCCAAACATCAATGGTACGAAGGCTTTTTGGGCGAGTTTGCCGAGGTCCAGCGCAAAATGGCCGCCCAAATTGAAAATTGCGAAAGAATCCACGAACGCATGATCCGTGAGCATCTTCCACACCGTCGAGTCAACATTGAAAACTACTACCGTTTTAACGTCGAGGTTGGCGTTGGCGAGTTTGGCATGAACGAATGGAATCGCCTGGCCGACATCAGCACCAGCACCCGTCGCTATCTTTCCAACGAGGCCGAGCGCAAAATGCTCATCAACGCTGCCTCGAAGCTTGCCGGCATTAACAGAGCAGTCCAGCGCCACAGACAAAGCCTGAAAGCCGCCGCCTCAACCTCGAAGCCAACAAGCCAAATCGGCCACGATCGTCTTGATCCAAACCCGACGCCCGTCAAGTCGTATGACGACGCGCCGCCAAATGTCATGGAGCTGGAGGGCGATGCGCCCGGCTTGTCTGGAGTGTCTGATTCCAGTCCCGATATAAGTCGAAAGTCGTTCGAGTCTGGCGCTGATAGCAGCACAAACTTTGGTATCAGCTCCCGACGTAGCTCTGCCGACCGTGTTCATCCCCCGACATACTCGCCCAGCTCGAACCATAGTCTGACGGCCATGCAACAGTCGCCAATGTCGTCCTCGCACCTTTCAGCGTGTCACGTGGACGATACCAATCAGCTGGTTCCTGCACCGCTGATGCCGCAAAACTACCGCACCAACAACGGCTCTGATATCATTGCCATTACGACGCCAGACGAGGAGCCTATGGTGCGCCCCAGCAACCATCACGGTCCGGGACTCAGCCCAAGCCACAGCCCAAGCCACAGCCATAGCAACAGCTACTCGATCAGCTCGGAACCCGCAAGCGAAGGCCCTATCCCCCTCTCCACAATCAGCAGTGCACCGCCGCCGCGACCACCCAAGACGCCGTTCTCCGACTTCCAGCCCATGCCCGCACTGCGGTCTCAGTCTACGTTTCTCGGCCCCCGGCCACACTACGCCACACTGCCGTATCCCGACGACGATGATGTAGCACCACCCATGGTCCACATGGACCGCAAGCCGCAGTACCAGCGGTGAAGGCCTCTGCGTGCTGATATGTTTGCACAGTCGTGGTCTCTGCGCTGCCCATGCGCTGTGTTTTGTTTCTTTCCGCGTCAACTGTCAATCTTGTTAGATGTCCTGCCAATTTCTCTTTCCTTGCAGCGACACTTTCTCTGTCTTTTTAATCTCTTTTTCATCTTTTTCACGTCCGCATTTCCAGCTCATGAGTCTCTATTGCGGACGCTGAGCTTGTTCTTGGTAGGAGGAAGGATACCCAAATTACGGCTTGGATTTGTTTTGTTTTTCTTTTTTGTTTTTTTTTTCGTGTGTTTGTTTTGTATTCATGTGTCATGATCGAATCTACTGTTCAGGAGAAAATAAAATACATAAATGGGAAATAAATACCCTGCATAAAACACTCCAACAGCTGCACAGCACATGACGCCCAGGCTTGCTGCACCAATGCACACAAACTCTCGCACGAGACCCTTTGTCTCACATCAACCTTAACCCGTGCACGTCTCGGGCATCTTTTTTCGCTTCTATTGCGCTAAAGTGCAGCTGGGAAATAAAAGCTTTTTTTTGGCGCCTCATTTTTCGTCATTTAAATTGCTCCTTACCCTACCTGCATCCACACCCGTCTGTCCACCACCACCAACCATGCCCGCTGCGTCCTCGTCCGCGTCGCCCCCCGACGAAACCACTTTCCTTCTCCCAGCCCCGGCATCCCCCCTCGCCACACATCCGCCGTCCCGCCCGCTTCGCCCCGCACCCGCACCCGGACTCGCACCTGCCCAGTGCCGCAGCGGCGGCCGCCGCGCCGAGCACGCCCTCTGGCTCGCCGAAGCCGCGCTGCAAACCAAAGCCGCCGTGCCAGTGATCCTCGCGTACACGCTGCAGAACTCGCTGCAGACCGTGTCGGTGCTGGTGGCCGGGCGGCTGTCGGCCGAGGCGCTGGCCACGGCCGCCTTCTCATACATGTTCGCCATGTCGACCGCGTGGCTGGTTGCCCTCGGCGGCACCACCGCCCTGGACACGCTGGCGTCGAGCAGCTTCACGGCCGCGGCTGCCGGCGCGGCGGACCGCAGAGGCTTGGGCGTGCTGCTGCAGCGCGGCCTGGTCGTCCTGACCGGCTTCTATGCGCTGGTGGCCGGGCTGTGGTGGCATAGCGAGGCGTTGTTTCGCCTGCTGGGCCAGGAAGAGTTTGTTTGTGTGCAGAGCGCCATGTTCCTGCGCTGCTTGATTCCCGGTGGCCTGGGGTACATTTGGTTTGAGGCTTTGAAGAAGTATCTGCAGGCCCAGGGTGAGTCCATGTTCTCCTTCCCTTTCTTTTCGTCCCATGTTGCGTCCTTCCCGCACACGTGCTGACCGTCCTCTGCCAGCCATCTACCGTCCGGGGACGTATGTGCTGCTCCTGACTTCGCCGCTCAACGCCGTGCTCAACTACCTCTTCATCTATCGCATGGGCTTTGGCCTGTACGGCGCTCCCATCGCCACTGGAATATCCTATTGGCTGTCCTTTATCCTGCTGGCGGCCTACGCCGTGTTTGTGCGCGGCTCCGAGTGTTGGGGAGGGCTCGACCTGCGCCGCGCCTGCCGCCACACAGCGCCGTTTGCGCGCCTCGCTCTCCTGGGAATCCTGCACGTCGGCACCGAGTGGTGGGCCTTTGAAATCGTCGCGCTCGCCGCTGGTCGCCTGGGCACGGTGCCGCTGGCTGCGCAGTCGGTCATCATGACGGCGGACCAGGTCATCAACACGGTGCCCTTTGGGCTGGGCGTGGCTGTGTCGGCGCGGCTGGGGAACCTGCTTGGGTCGCGCGACCACGCGGGCGCGGCAAGAGCCGCGCACACGGGTGCTGTGCTGTCCGTGGTTGCGGGTGCGGGCATCTTGGCTGTGCTGATGGCGACGAGGAACGTGTTTGGCCGACTGTTCAACGACGACGAGCGCGTGGTCCGCCTCGTTGCGCAGGTCATGCCCTACGTGGCGCTGTTCCAGATTGCCGATGGTCTTAACGGCTCGTGCGGAGGAGCGCTCAGGGGCATGGGCCGCCAGTGGGTGGGCGCTGCGATCAACCTGGTGAGCTACTACGGCGGCGCGTTGCCGGCTGGCATTTTCCTGGCCTTTCATGGCTGGGGGCTTGCGGGCCTGTGGATTGGCCAGTGTGTGGCGTTGTATTTGGTTGGAGTGTTTGAGTGGATTGTTGTTGGCATGAGCAGATGGGAGCGCGAGGTAGAGAACGCCATGCAGCGACTTGAAGATGGCGGCATTAGCAGCACGGCTCAAGAGGGCATAATCTAGATGCATCATCATAGAGTCAAACAGCCGTGGAGTATCGGGAATGCACGTTACTAGAGTCAACCAGCCGTGGCGTGGTCCTCACGCAATACAAGCCACACGACACGACAATCACAACTTGCTCTTCTCCATAGCCGGCTCCGTACCCGTGCCTACATAGACCCGCTGCAGCCCGCGCCGCAGCGTCTCGCTCAAGCCGCCCTCGACGGGCCTCTTCGTATCTCGATCGACCCATACCTGCACAAACTCGCCCACGGCCCGCACATCTTCCAAGCCGCGCTCAAACAGCCCCATCTCCCAGACCACGCTGGATCGGCCGATCCTGTTGACGCGCAGGCCCACCTCGGCCACGGCCGGGAAGGCAATCTGCGCAAAATAGTCGCTGTGTGAGTGCACCACGACGCCGTACTGCCGAGACGTGTCCGGCCTCAGCCCGCACTGTTCCGTGAGGTATGCCGAGAGCACTGAGTCGTAGCTGCAGGCCGTCAGCAAAATACACCCCGGCGTGTCCATGACGCTGCGCACTTACAGAAATATGTATACGGCATTGTTCATGTGCTGATACATGTCATTGTCAGCCCTATAGCGTGGGCATTAGCGTGGCTCGTGTGGCTGATAAAAACGCGTGGTCCTCGTGCCGTCGGGTACGTACCATCGTGTTCTATAGTCCAGCATGAACGGATAATCCGCCCGTTGGCGCTTCTTCAACTCTGACTTGGGGACGACCATCGGTGTGTGTGTGAGAGTCGATGGGATGTATGGAGGCCACAGAGACATACGTGTTATCTTGAGGTACGTACTTGGGACGCGTACGCATGTCGTTTCCGGTTTTGGAGATTGCCGCAGTTGGAGAAAGGGAAGGTTGGTTCTTGTGTAACGACGATTCCTAACCCTAGAACCAACCCTATCCAAGCCATCAGTCATCGCTAAAAGTTTTTGTGGAGGGGTTGCACAAACTTCAGCGATCAGCACGACAAGCTTGACATCAGCCAACATTCACAGCATTCTTCCGACCTTCACACGACGACCTGCGCCTGCCATCTCTCATACATCTCGTTTGCTCATTTCCCCTCACGTCTATTACGCTGGCGTCTTTCTGCGGCTTTGTACGTCGGCTCTTTCGCGTGTCTCCTGCGAACAACAGGCAGCTAGCAGCGGTGCATCCCGCAATGGCTTCACCGTCGATTCTGCCAGAGACTGCCGTGGCAAGCAATTCTGCTCCGGCTATAACTGCTTCGGTCGCGGGAATGGATAGCCAAGCCAATGCCCAGCCTGGCCTTGAGGCCGAGTCCGACCCCGCCGTCTCCACTCTCCCGACGGTAGACACCACCCAGGCTCCGGCTGCCACTGTCGCAGAAACAGCCCTGCAGAGTGCTGCTCAGACAGATACTGCTGCCATTCGTCAAGTGGCCTCTAATGGCTCCACCAACGTCGAGGCCAAGGTCATCGACACGGGCAACGAGCGAGTCATCATCAAGGCGCCGCGGGGCAAGCAAAAGGGCCACAAGCACATGCAAAGCGAAAAGGCCAAGAATCCCAACATCACCGGGACCAACGACATCTGGCTGCGGCCGTACTTTTTTGAAGACGGCCTGCGTCGCGTCAAGCCCTACTTCTTTACCTACAACACGTACTGCAAGCAGCGGTGGCGCAAGCGGGAACTGCTCGACATCTTCACCAGCGAGTTTCGAGACCGTCCGCCCGCCTACTACAAAAGCGCCATTGAAAAAGGTCTTGTGCAGGTCAACGGAAAACAGGTCCCCACGACATATCTCGTGCAGAACGGTGACTTGATCTCGCACACCATTCACCGCCACGAGCCGCCCGTGTCCGCTGAGCCGATCAAGATTGTCCACGAGGACGACAGCATGATTGTCGTAGTCAAGCCCGCCGGTGTACCGGTGCACCCAGCTGGCCGCTACCTGTACAACTCAGTCGTCGAGATCCTCAAGTCGGACCGCAACGACCCGGACTTCTTCCCTCGCCCCTGTCACCGCCTGGACCGACTGACCAGCGGCATCATGTTCTTTGCCAAAACACAGAAAGCTGCCGAGGCCCTGGGCGTGCAAATCTCAGCGCGCACTGTGCGCAAAGAGTACATTGCCCGTGTCATTGGCAAGTTCCCGGACGGCGAGATTGTCTGCGACCAGCCCATTCTGCAAATATCGCCAAAACTCGGCCTCAACCGCGTGCGCGCCACAGGAAAAGTGGCGCGCACCGTGTTCAAACGCCTGGCCTACTACGGTCCGGATGAGACCGACAGTAGTACCAGCCCGTCCGACAAGGCGCCGGTGGCTGGTGACGGCGGCGTGGATCCCGACGTGCAGAACCTGCCATGGATGCGCAAAAAGGGCTACTCCATAGTGCGCTGTCTTCCTGTGACGGGCCGCACGCATCAGATCCGCGTACATCTGCAGTTCCAGGGCCACCCCATCGAAAACGATCCCATCTACGCCAACCAAAAGGTGTGGGGTCTGGACCTAGGCTCGGGCGACGCCGACGGCAGCAGACAGAGCGACGATGACATCATGGAGCGGCTACAACGCATGGGCCGCGAAGACACGGCCGATGCCGTGGCCTACCACGACGAAATGATGGACAACTACGAGAAGCGCCGGGCCGAGAAGCTGTCGGGCGACGTGTGCGAGCAGTGCGGCACAGAGCTGTTTACCGACCCCGGAGACCAGGAGCTTTCCGTCTGGCTGCACAGCTTGCGATACGAGGACGCCGGCGGCGCGTGGGGCTACACTACGCCGCTGCCCGACTGGGCCATGCCGCCGCCCGGGGCCACTGGGCCGACCGAGGTGGGAGGTCTCCAGGTGCTCCTGGATGCAATGAAGGGTCTAAACCCTATTGAGCCATAGGAGATGGTTTATAAGTCTCTGCAATTGATTGGGGCGGGTAATTGCCGGTAGATCTCGCCTCATGCCCAGCAAAACGAAGCGAAGCCACTGGACGGAGAGCCGCTTGTCGAGTTCCGTAGTCGAGTGTGGGGCCGGAGCAAAATCGGCATCATGCGTACATTGTATCGTGCTTATATAAGCGGCGGACGTAAATCTCCAGACGCGCGTCAGGACGCCAATGATGGGCGGGAGGCGGGAGGCGGGAGGCCGACTCTTGTTCCTGCATTGTTGGCTTCCGCCCACACTTGTCGCAACTGCTCTGTCTTCTCTGTTTCAAGTCAGCAAGCGCAAAGCCAAAAAAGATACGGAAAGCACATACATAATAATACACAGGCCAATATATATAAGATCCACTTGCTTACCAACCCCCAACTTATGTGCTATCTTTCGGGATCCTTGCGGCAGTTTCCGTCCTCCATGTGTGCATTCCCATTCTAGACAGGCAGTTTCCGTTGCTCAAGGCCAGCCTGCCCCTCCTTCCGTTAATATAAAAGCACTCGACCCCGTGACTCTGTGCCTGCCGCATTGTCCTTTTTGTCTTTTTTTCCTTTTTTTTTCTTTTTTTTTTCTTCCGTAAAACTCTTCACGTCTTCCCTTTGGACATCGTGACCATGGCCGACATCGACGTTGATGCGGTGCTGAGCAAGTTGACTTTGGCCGACAAAGCAGACCTGCTGGCTGGTAAGCATGCATGCACGCGCTTGCTTGAGACGGCAATACTCGAAGAGCAGGCTCTAACGCATACGCATACGCATACGCATACGCAGGCATCGACATCTGGCACACAAAGGCCATCCCGAAGCACGGCGTTCCGTCTCTCAGATTCTCCGATGGGCCCAACGGCATTCGGGGAACCAAGTTCTTCAACAGTGTGCCGGCGGCATGCTTTCCGTGCGGCACCGGCCTCGGCGCAACCTTTAATACCGAGCTTCTCGAGAGAGCCGGGCGCAAGATGGGCGACGAGGCGAAACTCAAAGGCGCTCATGTCGTGCTAGGGCCCACCATCAACATGCAGCGGTCTCCGCTCGGCGGCCGCGGCTTCGAGTCCCTCTCGGAAGATCCGGTACTCGCTGGTCTCGGCGCTGCTGCTCTGGTCAGGGGCATCCAGTCGACCGGCGTCCAGGCCACGGCCAAGCACTTTGTGTGCAATGACCAAGAGCACAAGCGCAATGCCGCAAACAGCATTGTCTCAGCGCGGGCGCTGCGCGAGATATACGCCATGCCGTTCCAGCTGCTCGTGCGTGACGCGGAGCCGGGCGCGTTCATGACAGGCTACAACGGGGTCAACGGCACATTCTGCAGCGAAAACAAGGAGCTTCTGGACACACTGCTGCGCCGGGAATGGGGGTTCACGGGGCTCGTCATGAGCGACTGGTACGGGACGTACTCGACCACGGACGCGGCGCTGGCGGGGCTGGACATTGAGATGCCCGGGCCGCCGCGGTTCCGGGGCGAGGCGCTCAAGTTCAACGTTGCCACTAACAAGGTGCCTGAGTTTGTGGTGGACGAGCGCGCGCGCACCGTCCTGCAGCTTGTCAAACGTTGCGCTGCGTCAGGCATCCCAGAAAACGCGGCCGAGCGGCAGGGGAATACGCCCGAGACAGCTGCGCTGCTGCGCGAGATTGGCATTGAGGGCACTGTGCTGCTCAAAAACAAGAGCAGCTTCCTGCCGCTGAGCAAGCACAAGAAGACGCTGGTCGTTGGGCCCAACGCGAAGCTGGCCATGTACCATGGCGGTGGCTCGGCCGCACTGTGTTCCTACTACGCGGTCACGCCGTATGATGGAATTGCCGCCAAGCTTGCTGAAAAGCCAGAGTTTGTGCTGGGTGCGTACTCTCATCTGCTGCTGCCGCTGCTGTCACACACCACGGCCGCTGAGGGCAAGCTTGGCATGTCGATGAGGGTGTATTGCGAGCCTCCCAGTGTGAGCATGCGCAAGCCCGTCGAGTACATTCACCTGGCCAAGTCAGACATGCTGCTGGTCGATTACAACAATGCCGAGCTGAGCGAGACGTGGTATGCCGACATTGAGGGAAGCCTTGTTGCCGATGAGGACTGCGTTTTTGAGCTTTCGTTGATTGTCTGTGGCACGGCCAAGCTATTTGTCAATGGCGACCTTGTCATAGACAACGCCACCAAGCAGGTCCCCAGCGACTACTATTTCAGCTACGGCACCGCCGAGGAAAAGGGATCGTACAAGTTTAAGAAGGGTGAGACATACAGCATCAAGGTCGAGTTTGGATCAACGCCCACGTCGCCCTTGGCTGTCGAAAGAGTGTTGTTGCGCGGAGGCGCCCTACGAATCGGCGGCTGCAAAATCATTGACGACGAGCAGGAGATTCTGCGCGCTGCTGCCGCAGCAAAGGACGCCGATCAGGTGGTGGTTTGTCTCGGTCTGAACGCCGACTGGGAGACGGAGGGAAGCGACCGCGAGACGATGAAGCTGCCTGGTCGTCTGGACGCTCTGGTGGCGGCAGTAGCAGCAGCGAACGGCAACACGGTCGTGGTCAACCAGTCGGGGACGCCGGTGGAGATGCCGTGGATCTCGTCGGTCAAGGCCGTGGTGCAGGCGTGGTATGGCGGAAACGAGACGGGCAACATCATCGCCGACGTGCTCTTTGGCGACGCGAATCCGTCGGGGAAGCTGCCGCTGTCGTGGCCGGTGCGCGGACAGGACAACCCTGCTTTCCTCAACATCCGCGCCGAGGCCGGCCGCACGCTGTACGGAGAGGACGTGTACATTGGCTACCGCTACTACGAGTTTGCCGAGCGCGCGGTGCTCTTCCCCTTTGGCCACGGCCTGAGCTACACGTCGTTTGCGCTGTCGGACCTGACAGTCATCGAGGCCGGCGGCGTGTTGACGGTCACAGCCACGGTGGCCAACACGGGCGGCCGGGCGGGATCAGAAGTGGTGCAGGCCTATGTGAAGCCACCGCGCACCAAGGTGAACCGGCCGATCAAGGAGCTCAAGAGCTTTGCCAAGGTCCGGCTGGAGGCAGGCGAGAGCAGGCAGGTCACGATGACGGCACAGACCAAGTATGCAGTCAGCTACTGGTGCGAGGAGCGCAACAAGTTTGCCGGCGAAAAGGGCGAGTATGCAGTTGTGGTGGCCACGTCGAGTGAGGCCACGGGCAACGTGCTGAGAGGCTCGTTTAATGTCGGCGAGACATTTTGGTGGACGGGCGTGTAGAGGGACGGCGCTGTAGAGTGGGTGTGTCGAGGCCGGTTCAATTAACCAATTAACCCTAGCCAGACGCTAACCCGCGCGATGCAACGGTGGTTTATTTCGGGGAGCCGCCCCCTGTAAGCTTCATCCCCACACAGCAAATTTACAGCGCAGGGCCGCTAAACTAGAAGCCTACAGGGACCAGCGAGGCTCTGTTTTTAGCATACTTACAGTGGGTTATATGGGGAGCCGGCCAAAGCTTCGCAGTGGGTCGATGGACGCTCAAAATAGAACAAGAGCCAGCACGTCTATTTGTGCCAAGAAGCTTGTCAGGGCATGACAGACGAGGAGGGAAGCAAAAAAGGAAGCGCGAGAGAATAGAGCAGCAGAGAGACTGGAGGTGCAGCTGTGGCTGACTGGATGCTTGCCTGTGCCTGTGCCCATACCTGTCAAGAATAGCAGCAGGATCAATAAGAAAAATACACCAAAAAATAAACCCTTGCCTGTGGGTTAAAGGAAGCGGCACATTCATGGTTACACCGGCTTCCTCGCCGACCACCAGGCTTGTCTCTGCTGTCTTGTTCTGGGCCTCCGCCAAACGAAGCACCGCGAGAGGCGTGGGGTCACTCAGCTGGCAAATGCTTAAATAGAGGGACGCGCTCGGGTCTCTGGGTGGTTTTGATTTTGTTGCTTTCTCCACCATCATTGCTTTTCTTCTCTTCTTTTCTGTTCTGTTCTTCTCTTCTCTTCTCTTCTCTTCTCTTCTTCTTAATCTTCTTCACTTTTCTCTTCTCTTCTTCTTAATCTTCTTCTCTTCTTCCACTATTTAATCTCTCCTTTTCACTTCT
Source organism: Thielaviopsis populi (assembly GCA_017591655.1). Lineage (NCBI taxonomy): Eukaryota > Fungi > Ascomycota > Sordariomycetes > Microascales > Ceratocystidaceae > Thielaviopsis > Thielaviopsis populi. Next base: position 12,496 of record JADILG010000556.1, read on the forward strand.
CTTCTTCTCCTCTCCCTCAAAATGCGTTTCTCCACTGCCATCCTCGCTGTCGCCGCCGCCGCCGGCCTCACCTCCGCCAAGACCATCGTCGTCAAGCTCAACGACAACAACACCTTTGATCCCCGCGAGATCAAGGCCGACTCGGGCGATGTGCTCGAGTTCCAGTTCGGCCCTGCCAACCACAGTGTCGCCATGGGCGACTTCAACGCCCCCGGCGGCCCCTGCGTGCCCACCAACCACGGCGGCTTCTGGTCCGGCTACGTGCCTGTCGGCAGCGGCCTGGCCGAGACTGCCTTCCGCGTGAAGCTCAACAACACCGACCCTCTGGTCTTCTACTCCACCCAGGTACGTCATCTGCACCCATCTTCGCGCTTCTCTCCTCGTGGACACACCCGCTAACCCCTTCCACAGGGCAGAGAATGCAACTTCGGCATGGTCGGCGTTGTCAACGGCCGCGATAATCAGACCTACTCCAACTACGCTGCTGCCGCCGCCAAGATCACCGACAGCATCGACCCCCACGGCAGCCCCTTTGGCGGTGTCTTTGCCAAGCGCGACCAGGACAAGAGCAGCAACAGCAGCAGCAATGGCACCACCGACGGCAACAAGACCTCCAGCACAAACTCGGCCGCTGTCTCGCTGCAAGCCACTGGCATTCTGGTTGTCGTTGCCAGCCTGATGGTCTTGGCAGTCCTGGCTTAGAGCCGGGCGCATCTCGAGGGCGCTTCGCCTTCTAAGCATTTGCATCAGCATCAGCATCATCAGCATTATCATTAGCACAGCATAGCATTGGATTTGGATTTTGGGGTTTCTTTCGTTGGGCGCATTTAATGACGGGGTGGAAAACAAAAAGCCTTTTCTTGTACTTACATAATTGGCCTGGATATACATGAAGCAATATATCAGATGATCGATCGAGATCGCGGGAAACCATCGTGTCATGTGATAGTTAGCTTCATCCACCAGAAGAGAGACCCTAATATCTAACCCTTAGTCTTGGTCCCACTTTCAACGCCTCCAACAACTATCGCTGACCATGCCTGTCCTCCTCTCCCTCCCTCAACGCGTCACAACCCCCCTCGCCATGGCTCCGCCAACCATCCTCGCCCTCAAGCAGTCCTTCATCGCCGCCCAGACCCGCCTGCTTGCCAGCGACCCAGCGCCCAGCACCGCCTGGCTGGACGCCCAAGCCGCCGCGCCCGACGCCCTGCCCGAGCGCGCCGTCGACGACGCCCTCTTCCGCCTGACCCACGTGCTCGCCCAGCACTCGCGCCGCGTGCATGCGCCACAGGCCTCGCGCCATGTCGCCGAGCAGCTGGACCGGCTGTACTGGCAGGCGACCGAGCGCGGCGCTGGCATCGGCGCCGCGGATGGGCAGATGGGCGATGGGGTGGGGCGCCAGGCCGACTTGAGTACGTAGCCTGGACCTGCCCTAGACTCGAGAGTGTCCGTCGCTTGGTCTCCGCGTCGATCCTTCTTTTTACCCGACTAACCAACCCTCTCCTCTTTTATCCAGGCTCCGCCGCAACCATCGCCAATCTCCCGCCCACCTGGCCCGACGAAAGTCAAGCGCATGCGCTCCCCGCCGAGTCCCAGCGCTACACCAGCCTCGTCGCATCTCTGACCACTCTCGACAGCGAACGCGCCGCCGTGCTTGCGCGCGTGCAGCGCCTGCGGCGCATCCGCGCGTCTCTCGCTCCGCTGCAGCCCATAGCCAAGCGCGCGCGCCCAGCCGACCACAACGACGACGACGACAACGGTGGCCAACAAGACCACGTTGATGTCGGCAACGAAGGCGACGGCAGCGATGAGATCGCTCGCAATGCCGTCCAGGAAAACCTCGTGGTGCGCAACGGCGCCATGGAGAAGGAGCTTGAGCGCATGCGTGTGCTACTTGCGCGCGTCGGTGGGCGTGTGGCGCGGCTCAAGGCAGACGCAGGCCATACCGACGATCCAGGATCGGACGTAGCGGAAATGGAGAAACAAAAAGTCAACGCACTACTAGATACAATCTGAGTGCCGCGGATGTCTGGCAGGCTCCGGCCGGCTCAGTGATAAAGTGCCAAGAAAGATGCTTATGTATAGGTTTTAACGTACTTGTAGCATGAGAAGCTCTCTACTTTAAGTGTGTGTGCTACTACAGTCACAGACATACACATGGCCACATCCATTTGCAAGAACATATAGCTGCTCTCTGAGTGTTGACGCTTGCCTGCTCGTCGTTTTCTACGCAGTAGTCAAGAATATCGGAACCAAAAAAGAAACGAACCAAAAAACAATTGCCTTCAAGCGGATTTGAACCGCTGACCTCGACATTACTAGTGTCGCGCTCTGCCAACTGAGCTATGAAGGCTGCTCGTTGTTGAAAGCAGGTTTACTTTCAAGCTATATAACTGAAACCTATTCCGCGGATACACACAAACAATAGTCGGCACAAGTTGGAAACCCGGCCTAAGGCTTCCCAACAGCTCGGTAGAGAAAGCTTCAATACTTTCATGCTTGGAGTGGCTTGTCTCGTTCAACACCCGTCAAATAGGAAAAAACATGTCAAAAAAGACTTGAGTGGGAAGAATGCGAGACTTACCTGGTTCTGTGTCTCTCTGTGTCTCTCTGTCTTCACTGTCACTTCATCAACGTCTACGCCTGTTGTACTTCTTCGACTTTCATAACAGTAACGTAACCACGCAATCGACTCGTCAAATGCAGCTTGTCTTTTTTGTGTCTTTTTTCAAGGTGGCCATGGTCGTTGGGGAG
>JADILG010000557.1:0-15235 GCA_017591655.1 Thielaviopsis populi
CCCCCCCTTTCGGCCCCACCTTGGCCTCCCACGGGGAATACCACTAGAACCCAACCCCCTTCCCCTTCCACCCCGGGGGCCCCCCCCCCCCCCCCCCTCCAAAAAACCATGGTCCTGACGACCAATCTGCCCACTTCAGTACACTAACATCCGTGTCCCGAGCTAGTTGACATACAGAAAGAAAACCCGCGATACACCCACTACCGTCCGTCGCCATGTCACACCCTTCACAACGCATGAGCGCCGCGCCTCTGATGGATGGTGGTCGCCACCAGAAGCAGCCCGACCATCGACGATTCACAGCCTATGACCAACAACCCCAGAGACAACCATCACAGCCTCAACAGATCCCCCCATCGCTGCAATCCCAATCCCAGTCTCAGTCTCAGTCTCAGTCCCAGCATCACCACCAGTCTCAACACCGGTCTCAGTCCCAGTCGCACACACCGCCGTCTCATCTACAACTCCAGTCTCCGCCTTCGACTACCCACAGACTGCACCACTCGCAAAGCACGCCTCACATATCCATTCCCTCACCACTACCACCGCATGCACACCCAAAGCAACCGACGCAGCAGCAGCTACAAAGTCAACAACATCACCAACTTCAACACCAGCCACAGATCCAGCACCAATCGTCGCAAAACTCCTCACACTTGGCCCAACCCCATAACAACAAGCACACCTTCCCGCCGCGCTCGCACTCTTTCTACGCCCCAAAAAGCCACACACACACCAACATTACGCCGTCCTCGCCCGTGTCACCCACCTCCTCACCGTCGTCCTCGACACCGTTATCACCAACACGCCGCTACTTTAACAACCATCATCACCATCATCACGGCCAGAGTAACAGCAGCAGCAGTAGCAGCACTGCCTCTGCTGGCGTTTTGGCCCGCCAGACATCGACGTCTTACGACCAAAAGCAGACCTCAAATTCCCAGATATCTTTGCCCAATTCACAGCCGCAGTCGCAGCAGCCACAGCCGCAGTCGCAGCAGCAACAAAAGCAACAGCTGCAGCAGCAGCCGCCACACCAAAACCAACAACAGCCAACTCAGTCTCCGCAAAACGCCCAGTTCCCCCCTCGCCACAGCTCTCAAGTTGCCGTTCCACCAGAATCATGGTCCGTAAACCGGACCTACAAAAACACAGGCGTGTCTGCGCGTTCTTCGTCTTTTTCCCACAGCCGGTAAGTCTCCTCTCCACTCTCACCAACATTCATGTAATGTATTATTTCCGGTTCTCTCGGTTCTTTTTTTCTTTACGCCCCTTCCCTGCTCCTCGAAATATGTATCGAGTTTGCTACTGTACTGTACCTATTTTTCTCTGGCGGTTGCCTATAACCCAGCTGGCGCTTGTTACAGTTTGATCACCAACTACTACCTCACGCCGTCTATTTTCGACCATTTCTCTGAGTTGAGTTGGTCGTGTTTTGGACTGTGTTTACGCCGAAAGAACCCCCTCTGTCTGGTGGGTCTCTAACGCCGCAAGCTTCAGCTGCAAGAGTATCTTCAAGTGTTTGATCTTGGTCTTGGGGATCCACTGTGCTCTTTGCCCATTGCTATAAAAAAAGTATACCGCTTTGTTGCAGTTGTGCCAAGTGGTAGTACTGTGGTTTTACTGCCCTCTTTATCCCCTCGCTTTTTGTGTCCATCTACGGGGACATGGATGCTCTCCCCCGTCTTCTCTCTCCCCCCCCCTTGCCTGAGCTTTAGGTCCCTCCAAATTTGCGTTTTGATCTCTTTTCTTCCTTTTACTGGGGTAAAGTTGATCCTGGTGGAAAGAAAAAAACAAGTTTGGTCCTGTTCCAGGGGACTTGGAAGTGAAGAACAAACAGAACAAACAAAGAGGCGACGAAGAAGCAATAGAAGATAGTGGAAGCCACGGACAGGCAAACGGCAACGCAAGCAAGCGGATCCGTCCGATGTACACACACTCACATCCACGTCCACGTCCACGTCCACGTCCACTGTACCGCTGCCAACGACATCGCATTAGAGTGCGTCGCTTGGCACGATCCGGATCTTTCTGCGTCCGATACGATGGCCAGTTGACAGGCCAGTTGCCTTTCGATGTATTTGCATCCAGGCGTCCTGGGATCTGGCTCTTGGAGCACTCTAGGCTGCTTGCATGATGCAAAGGCGCCGGCTATCGGCGGGCATGGCTGTGATTCACCTCCCCGACGTGCAGCGCAGAGCCTCTAGAACCGACGAGCCCAAGCAAAAAGCAAAAAAGCCAACAAAAGACAAAAAAAAGACAAAGACGGCGTTTAGAAGGACAACGGCAGACTAGGGTCTCGCTGTCCGCCGGCTAATAGAGGCGTCCCTTGAGGCGTTCTTTGGCGCAACAGCCCTGTACTAGCCCGATCGGCTTGTTGCCATTTTTTCCCCTTCTTTTTTGCTGTTGTCTCTGTCTCTGTCCGTCTCTGTCTCTGTTGTGCGTAGTAGTACTGCCACTACATGGGACTGTACCACGACAAAGTCCAAGTACAAGCCGTCTTTTCCCCCTCTATTCTGGATGGCTGCTTTTGGAGATGGCGAGGGGGAGGACTCGCTTCTGTGAGGGCCTTGGTACTGCTTCAGAAATGAGAGCAACGGGCCTGTTGCCATGTCCCCTCGCCAATATTTCCCGGTTCACCTTGCTATGCATCATCCCCCTCCCCCTTCCCCATACAGTCTCCGCTCCCCCCTTCTCTGTCGGATATGGGACTTGTTCAAGCCCTCCTTCCCGTATGTATCTCTGCAGTTGTTATGGCCCTAGGCTCAGTTCAGTTGTGCTGTGCGTCTGTCAGGCCTAGCCTTTCCGGGCTTTAGGGGGGAGAGGGGCATGGGTTGTGCTGCTTCTGGCCCTGCTTCTGGCCCTGCTTCTGGCCCTGCTCCTACTCCTTGCTACTGCTACAGTCGGTATGATCTCTGGGGCTACTTATGCATTTTCCCTCAAACCCACGTCAAGTCGCTGGCTTTTGCATGCACTTCTGCCCATCCCCTGTCTGTTCTCTTTTCAGACCTGATACTGCTGCTGTCTGTACTGCGGCTTGCGCTGTCCTAGTCCCGTCCAGTGGCCTAAGAAGACTTGTATTTTTAATTCTCCCTGGCCTGCTTTTTCTTGTTTTTTTCTCGGCCGTGGGCATAGCCCCCCCTGCTCCTTGGTCCTGTTTCCGTTCCGCTCCTGTTCCTGTTCCTGGACCAAGTTTTGGTTCTCGTTGAATTTGCTTTGCTTTGCCTTGCTTTTTAACCGTTAGCCTTGACTTGCGTTCACCTTGGAGTCTGTCCTCCTCGTTGCTACTTGTTGTTCTTGGACTCGATCATCCTTTTGGTTGCTCAGAGTTTGGGGCCGTTCAATGTCTTGAGGTCTTTTCTGCGCTGTTTTCTCTTCCTTTTTCTCTTCTCGTTATTTGTTTTCTTTTTTTTTCTTCTTCCTTTTTTCTGTATTCTTTATTCTTCGCCTCCATCGTCGTCGTCCTCCCTTGACTCGCCTTCGCATTTCTTGCATCTGCATAATACCTTTGTGGAAGAACTAGAACTAATTGTTTCTGCGCGTGCTCCCCTTTTTCCTCCCCCTCCAGACTCCATAGACCGATCCCCAGTCGACTGCATACAAGCATATCTGCTGCGTCAATAGCAACGTACGACCACAACATCAGCCGCCACGACAACGGCCCCGCCACTGCGCCATTGCGCCTCCCGCCCGCAACATCTCCCACTCCCGGCTTTGGCGAAAATACATCGTCGTCGACTCTTCCTCGTCTTGCTGCGACTGTGCCCAATAGCGCTACATACCCACCCGTCTCGGCTACTGATGCTGTAGATATCGAGGCTCAGTCACCACAGTCGTTTTCGAGTCGCTTTCCCGATCCAATCAGCGAGTCTGTCTATTACAGCGACTCGTCTCCCGAAACCTCTCCTACTCGGGCCCAAGACCGACGGTAAGTCCGCCCGTGAGAACCAGGACAGAGAAAAGAAGAGGAAGAAGAGAAAAAAAAGGCACCTGAATCAAAGTTCCACAAAGACACAGACACAGACACACAAGATCACAACGACAGGGGACACTGCTTCCTGTATGCAAGTGCGCAAAACAACGAAAGAAGCACGAGGAAAATTATCTCACACAATCTCCTTCCGGAGGCAACCTACAAGCAAGCCCTGGTAAACCACGTTGGAATTCGCCGTGCTTTCATATGCCTTGGTCTATTGTGGTCTTTGCGTTGTGGTGTCTCCGCGCTTTCGTGTCCTTGCATATCGTACCAAATATCCTCATACATAATGCTAACCATCAGCGCTTTATTTCTCAGATCCAACTCCCCACAAACCTCTTCGAATGAACAGAGTGCTTCTTTCCCCGCCATTCTCAGCCCGGTAATCCCCCGTACTGCCAGTCCATCTTCCTTGTCGCAAATGCCGATTTCCACTATGGCCGGGCCTCCGGCTCCTCGTGAACCCGTCATGTCAGGCAGCCCGCGACAAGCATCCATGGACTCCGTCATTTCCGCCATATCAGCCAAGGGAAAACCCGGATCCTCAGATCTCTCACCAGCGACTGTTGCCGCTGAGATTGACAACCTGGTCAAGACCGCAGGCAGTCCCGAAGCTGTCATTCAGTATCTCCTCAAGGATAAGGCTTCTCAGAGCCAACAAAATGCACAACTATGGCGTCTTGTTGACAAGCAACGAGCCATGATTCTCGGTCTTAACAAGGATCTTGAGCGCGCTCTCAAGGACAAGGAAAAGTACCGCAAGAAACTGAAAGAGGTACTTGCAGTACATGACGGCGGTCAAAGTGCTGATGCTTTGAAAGAAAGCGATACAGCCAGCGATGTGGCTTCAATACGGGCGCAGATTCCAGACTCCCCTAGCTTAGACTCCGACACCAACCTCAGGGTTTCACCAGCTGCCATGGCACCGTACCCTATCACCCCACCAGCAGACCACAGAAACACAGCAGACTCTGGTGTTGACGAGCTGCTTAACCCGCAAAAGGTTATGCCACGCGCCGAAGAGTATGCCTACGGAAACTACGACGCTGAAAAACAGGATGCGACGTCACAACTCCAGCGTCGTAAAGAAGATGAAGGCCGGGATTTGCACATCAACATGAGCATCCCTCCCTCAAGGAGTCTGCCATCCCCCACAACCGCAGGGCCTCTTGTACCTCCCCCTTCAAAACCTCCGCCAGCCCCGCCATCAATGACAATGGGAACCACGGGCTCTGCGCCGCAAGCCGACCAAGATCTGGCTCAGTTTCCGTCTCCCCCAAACAAAAAGGCTTCCTCTTGGGGCCTTGATCTGCAAGCTCGTAATACCACCGAGGATGAAGAGACTGAGACGGATTATGAAGACATTCTGGATGTTGAGAAAACTGGCTCTGATAAGCGTGGGCGCCGACAGACTCGGGAGGAAGACGATCGTGTGAGAATCAAGCTTGCGCAAAGCATTGAGGCCAAAAGCAAGTCGAGAAGTAACGCTGGCGAATCAACCAAACCCAAGGCCTTTATCGATACCAATGTCGACAGAACCCCTGCGCCACCGACCGTCACTGCCCCTTCTCCAACAAGCTTGAGTCAGCGCCGCGATCATGTGCCTGCATCCCTTGATGGCTTGGTCAAGAGAACACATGCTATGCCGAGTCGAAATCTCTCCGCAAGTGAGATTTCAGCTCCCTTGCGTAGTCCAGGGCTACCCGCCAACCCGTCTCCGCAGAGCGCCTTCGGTCAAGCCGGTGCTGCTTCTCCCTCTCCTCGTCTTCCACGCCAGCCGATCCCCATGCCTCCTGGAATGGCCCTCAAAAGTGGACGTACTGAATCTGCCCCAACCCTCACACCTTTATCGGCGCAAAGCGACCTCAGCTCGGTAGCAACGCCAATCATGATTCCCCGCCGTGGCACGGAAAGCTCGACGGAACGCCGCAAGATTTTTAAGGGATTCCAAGTCGACGAGTACCCCGATCTGTTGCTGCCACCGAATGCCCTTCCGTCTATTAGCGTACGTGTGGCGTCGTCACGGATGAAGCCATCACGCGCGTCGCTGATTTCGCTGACTCAACTCGAGGAGGACCCAGTGTTTACTCTGGCTGTCGTCTCGCGTTCTGACCTGGGCGAGCTATGGCGTGTTGAAAAGGACTCACTGTCTCTGCTGAAACTCGACCAGCGACTCAAGCAATACGCTCAGTTCACTGCGCGGACCCCGGATCGGTCCCTGTTCAGTGGCCATTCTCCAGCCAAGTTGGATGCACGCCGCGTTGCCCTCGAACAGTACTGGGAGGATGCTCTCAACGTCCTTTTTGATGGAGCAACTGCCCTTGAGCTGTGCAAATACCTTTCCACCAACACACTGCCGCCCAACTTTGACGAGAACTGGGATTCGTCGGCGGCTTCTGGCCACGGCAGCAAGAACGCACCTAGCGATGGCGCGTTCCGTAGTGGCTACTTGACCAAGAAAGGGAAGAACTTTGGCGGCTGGAAGGCCAGATACTTTGTCCTTGGCGGCCCTACTCTGAAGTACTACGAGACGCCCGGCGGAGCCCATCTCGGCACTATCAAGCTGTTGAATGCACAGATTGGAAAGCAGGCGCCACAAACCGAATCACAGACGTCTGGAGCCAATGACGACTTTGACAATCAGTATCGCCATGCTTTTCTGATTATGGAACCCAAGAAGAAGGACTCGACAACGTTCTTCAAGCATGTGCTTTGTGCGGAGAATGACGAGGAGCGTGATCAGTGGGTCAAGTCCCTGGTACAGTGGGTTGACTACCGCGACCCTGAGACAGACAAGGACCCAAAGAACAGCGACCGGCCTGCAACTAGTGCTGGCGAGCATGTTACCAAGGGGAAGAGCAACAGTACCAGTAGTAGCAGTGACGCCAAGACATTGAAGAAAAAGCACCAATCCAAGGGCTCGTCGGCCCAGCACCACCAGACGGGCTCGGAGACGTTGATTGGGGTTCGGTACGACTCGCTCAAGCCAGCGTCGAGCTCGGGCCGCGAAGGCTTCCGCAACACGCTGATTGGTCTGCCTCAGAACCCGCGGGATCAGGAGCCGACGGCCAAGGAAAATGTACCTTTGATTTCAGGGCCGCAGAAGACGAACGTCATGTCGGACGTGTCTACCTTTGTCAGCCGCATGAGCCATGTGCCGACATCGGCCAACGGCATGCTCTCGTTGGACGAGAAGAAGCAGCGCAAGCGCAGCTTCTTTGGCTTTGGGGCCAAGACGCGGTCGTCGTCCGAGGGCCAGGACTCGTTGTTTGACAGCAGCACGACCAGCTATGGCGGGCCTGTGCGGCCCATCTTTGGAGCGCAGCTTGGCGATGCGGTTCGCTACAACAAGCCGGTGGATGTCAATGTCCCGCTGCCGTGCGTGGTGTATCGGTGCATCCAGTACCTCGATCACCAGGGCGCGCTGAGTGAAGAGGGCATCTTCCGTCTGAGTGGATCCAACATTGTGATCAAGGCGTTGAAGGAACGCTTCAACACGGAGGGTGACATTAACCTGATTACCGACGACACGTACTATGACATACACGCCGTGGCGTCGCTGCTCAAGCTCTATCTTCGTGACCTGCCGACTGCTATCCTGACTCGCGATCTGCACCTGGACTTTTTGTCGGCGTTGGAGATGCCGGTGGTTGTGGAAAAGTGCGCAGCGCTTGGCGAGCTGGTCAAGCACCTTCCGCAGGCCAACGCCACGCTGCTCAAGTACTTGATTGCGTTCCTGATCAAGATCATCAACAACTCGGCCGTCAACAAGATGACGGCGCGCAACGTGGGCATTGTCTTTTCACCGACGCTTAACATTCCGGCGCCGGTGTTTGCCATGTTCCTGCAGCACTACGAGGCCATCTTTGGCATTGACCCGGAGCAGTACGAGCTGCCGTCGCCGGTGTCGGAAGAGGACAGCTCGTCGACCAACTCTTTCCAGCCGTCATTCGATCCGATACCGCCGCGGCCGGCTACAGCGTCAGGGGCATCGGCGTCGGCGTCAGCGTCGCCGCACCGGCAGCGGCTGATGGACCCGAGCCGCAACTCGCCGACGCCTCCCCTGCTGCATGACCGGCACAATGTGCGCGGCACGCCGACGCCTCCGCCCAGCGGCACGTCGTCGCTGGGCACCAACTTTTCCATGCCGCAGTCATGGGACTCGGCGCACCAGCCGAAGACGGGGCCGGGCCATCACCACCAGCATGTGTACAGCAGCAGCCAGGCGTCGAGCCACGGGCTCGGCCACGGATACGGGTCGGGCTCGGCGAGCAGCAGCAGTGAGATGATGCTGGGCGTGCCGCACGAAGCCATGACGTCCAACTCACGGCGCAGGGAGAGCGCTATCTATGGGTCGCTTGGGGCGATGCAGCAGCAGGGCAGCCGGCTGCGCGAGGAGACGCGGTTCTAGCGAGCGGCGGCTGATATTTTTTTTTGTTGTCTCGGCGTTGCTGGGCTGCTGCTGCTGTGGACGTGGAATTGTTTTTGAGGGGTTTCTTTTTTTTTCACGCTCTCCTCTATCTTTTCTTTTTCTTTTTTTTTTCTTCTTTTTCTTCTTTGATTCTATCTATCCAACTCACTGCTAGACATTCCGAGTCAGATGCGGCGTGAGGGAGGGAGCGAGTGTTCTTTTTTTTTTTCCTTTTGACTCTACATGATTTTGTTATTCTTTTTTCTTTCTTTCTTTCTCCTTAACGATTGCCATTTACTCTTTTTTTTTCAGGTTTGTTTTCCGGCCTTATAATCTTGTTTCCTAGCTGCTGTTTCTTGTTTGTGGTGCTTGGTTTTTACTTTTTTTTTTCTTTTTTTTTTTTTGGCGTGGTTTGGGCTTTTGATACGCCTGGCTTCTTCGGGGGGGTTTGTTTTTGTTCCTTGGGCTTTTTTTCGTCGTCTTGTTCCGTGAGAGTTGTTGTTGTTGTTGTGGCATGACGCGCGGGCGGGAGGAGCATCTTTTGTTCTGCGCGTGTGTGTATGTGCGGTGTGTGATGGTCAAGCTTCGTTATCTTGGTTTGTTTCTGTGTGGAAGGGGGACGAGCAATTGGTTGGGCTGTCCTTTGTGAGTCTTGTTTTTTTGTTTTATTTCTTTTTTTTTTTTTGCTCGTTTATATTCGTTATTTTTTTATATGTATGCACACGATACCAATGGAGTCTTGTTGAGGTTATGCATGTCATATCGGCTAGGGTTGAGTGTTCCAGATATACAGGAATACTTGGGACTGGGTACCTACGATGGCGGGACTTGGGACTTGGCCAAAGGGGTACCTCCAAGTTTCTTGGTGGCAGTTACGCAAAGACGTAATAATAGCACAATAACCCTCATTCCTGCCGTTGTAGGCCAGAAGAAGAAGGAACGCCCAGCTCTTTTCTGCCTGTGTTTTTACATTACTAATCAAATATACCCCATCGTCATTGGTAGATAGTGCAGCGAAGCCCCTTAACCCTTGGCAAAGCTCTGTGTATACAGACCTAGGGTTAGTGTATGCACCAAGCGGTCCATTGAAGTGACTGATAAAGCTCACGTTTGATCATTGCACATCAGGAACTGGGCCGTGATTTTTGTCTCTTTTTATTTCTTTTTTATCTTTTTATCATTGCCATCGTCGGCCTGGCTTGCCTCGCTCTCCACCACAATGGACAACCGGCCCGCTGCTCCGACACTCTCTCCATCTTCAGCGCCATCGATTGCCTCTTCGGACGATCACATCCACGGCCGCCGCTCGCCATCGCAGCCACCGCCGGATGCGAGAGACCCAGACCGACACACATACGCATCTGTCCCAACCAGTGCAAACCCCGACGTTGTCTCCAACGTCAACACCTTGGCCTCGGCCTCGGCCTCGGCCGCAGCCGCCGCCGCCGCAGCTGCCGCAGCTGCCGAGAAAAAACAGCGAGCGTGCGATCCATGCCGCGGCCTCAAAGTCAAGTGCGAGTGGACATTGGACGAGTCCGGCGTCGGCGGCGTCGGCTCCGCGTCTGGCAACCCGTGCCGCCGCTGCATGAAAAGCCGTCGCCACTGCGTCGTGTCGATCCGCGCGCGCACCACCGAGCGCCACAAGCGCACAGACACGCGCGTCTCCGAGCTCGAGAAGCGCATTGATGAGCTGACGGCCTCGCTGCGGGCCAAGAGCCCCGCTTCCTCCTCGAGCGCCAAGGCCTCGGCGGCAGCCGAGGCCATTGCCGGCTTCAAGGCCTTGATTGATGGCCGGAATACGAGCGGCCCTCAGACCGCGGCGGCTGCCATGACTCCCAACCCCACCAGACACTGCGACATGTGGGCCCCCGAGTCAGACCACGCGGCACCCAGCGCCGACGAGAGACCAGCTAAGCGCCCGAGGCGGAGGGAGCACAATGGCGGCAGCGACATGGACAGGGACAGGGACAGAGCCGGAGACGGAGACGGAGACGGAGACCAAAACAGAAACAGAAATACAGATACAAACACAGACACAGACAGAAACAGGGACAGAGACCCTCCGCCAGAAGCTCCGCGAGCGTTCCCGCCGCGCCGGGCGTACCACGACCTCGTGGAATGCGACCTCATCGACCGCAGGCTCATCACCGTCCACCAGTCCGAACAGCTGTTTGCGCGCTACAACGACGTCATGGTGCACCACATGCCGTCCGTCGTCTTCCCACCCAACACGCGCGCCGCCGACATCCGCCGCAAGCAGCCGCTGCTGTTCTTGGCCATCATGGCCGTTGCCTCCTCCGACAGCGAGGCCCTGCAGCGCCAGCTGACGTCGGAATCCATGCAGGCCATTGCCGAGCGCGCCATTGTCGATGGCACAAAATCGCTAGAGCTGGTGCAGGCCCTGCACATCTCCGTCATTTGGTACTGGCCGCCCGAGCATTTTGAGGAGCTCAAGTTCTACCAGCTCGTCAACCTGTCCGTGTCCATTGCCATCGACATTGGCCTGGGCGTGCCGCCACGCCGCTGTGTCAGCCAGAAACACGCTATCATGTGCCAAAACTGGCGCGGCCACAAGCAGCCGTTTGGCCTGACCGGCGCCGTGCCCGACGCTGTTCCCCACGTCGACGCCCACCACCTCGCCGCCGACACCGCCGATGCCCGGCGCAGCAGCAGCAGCAGCAGCAGCAGCAGCTACGGCTCCCTGTGCCCCAGCCGCCAGGCGCTCGACGCGGCTGCCAGCCTGCCTGCGCGCCGCACGTGGCTGACCTGCTACTACCTGTCGTGCACCACGGCCATCTCGCTGCGCCGGCCCAAGCTGCTGCGCTGGTCGGCCTTCATGGCCGAGTCGATCGCCGTGCTGGAGGCGTCGCCCGACGCTGCGCCGACGGACCGCATTCTGTGCAAATTTGTGCGCATGCTTCATCTGAGCGAGGATATTGGTAACCAGTTTCTGCCCGACGAGGGCTTCTGCCACCTGGGCCTGGCTGACATCCGCGCCCAGGCGTCGCTGCGTGGCTTTGAGGACGCGCTGGAGGTGCTGCGCCAGGAAGTGTGTCGCGAGATGATGCCGCGTGAGTTTGTTTTTCTGTCTTTTTGTCTTGTCCCCTCTTCCCCTCTGGCCTGCCAACTAACTCACCCCCCCCCTTGCATAGCCGCCACTTCCATGGGCCTCGAGTTAACAACAATGTTCCTGTACGAGGTTGTGCTGCAGAGCGACGACCAAGTAAACGAAGAGCTTGAGCTTGAATCTGCCACGCCCAACTCCAGCGCGTGTATCCATTCGCAGCAGTCCCTGACCACAAACTCGCCCCATCCCTTGACAGCCGCCCATATTGCCTGTATCAGTGCGCTGCTCAAGTCCGTCACCTCGCTATTCGACGTCTTCCTGTCCATCGACATGGCCCGCGTGCGGTGTCTGCCCGTGTACAACTTTGTGCGCGTGTCGTACGCCATGGTCATCCTCGTCAAGATCCACATGCTGTCGTCGGTCCCCGGCAGCGAGGCCTCGAGGCTCTTCCCGCGGGATGCTGTCAAGATGGAGTTCTACGTCGACCGGCTCCTGGAAAAGTTCCGCGCTGCTGTCCAGGGAAACCGCTCCCGGCCAGCTGCCAAGTTCCTCGTCGTGCTATCGCTGCTCCGGCGCTGGGCGCTGAGCGAAGAGGCCAGCGGCTCGGCTGCCCCGGCCATGGGAATGCCCGGTACTGTTGCGCCATCTGGTCCTGCTGGTCCTGCTGGTCCTGCTGGTTCTGCGATATCGGCAGGGGCAGCTGCAGCGCCTCAGGGGCAGAGTGGTGCTCAGAGACAGCCACAGCAGCCACGGGAGCGCGGCCCTTCAACCCCCGGCGAGTCTGTTACTCCTCCTTCGTCTTCCGTGTACTCACGCTGCCCAGGTGACTACCAGAATCCACTGGCTCGCACGCCACTGCATGTGCTTTCAACAGTGGCTACCGAGAATCGAGGCTCGGCTGTATCGGCATCTCCATGTACGCAGTTTGGGGATTCGGCGTCTTGGCCTCAGTCGGGTCTTTCTCAGCAGCAGCAGCAGCAGCAACAACAACGACACCAAGAACAACAACAGTACATGTCCTACCCCGCCCCTTCAATCGCCCAGTCCTACACCACCAACACCCCCCCAATAACAGACGGCATTGCTCCCATCTCAGGCACCATGCCAACGCCCATGCTCATCGCCAACAGCATAGCCGCAGCCGAGGGTCCCCACATCTTCCAGCCGCCCAACTCGGAGGCCGGGTCTGTGTGGACCAGCACCAACATCGACACCAACATCGACATGGCGGGCTTGGCCGGCATGGCGGGCGGCAACGACTTCCCCGCCAGCTCCAACATCGACTTTGAGAGTCTCATGATGAACTTTGGCGTCGGCCTGCCACCACAGTACATGGATGAATACAAATTACACAACATCGACGCTTGGGGCATGGCAGACATGGACGAGTCCGGAACAGCATCCGGGAGCGGGGTCGGTGGGTTGTACCCCTGCATGTGATTATAGAAGCCCCAGCGAACGGACTGGTAGCGCTGGAGAGGAGTGGCCCAAGCCTTTCTCTTTTGTTCCTTTTTCTTTTTTGTGATTCACAATAACCCTCATCGAGGGTTAATATACATATCGTGTGCAAAACGGAGACGAAGTTGTGCGTGTGTTACACACCAGCCCCGCCACGACATTGGCACCATGTGGCTTGCCTGTAAAGCCCCAAGAGGAGGTTTGTTGACATGGCACGAGAGCCAATGGGCAGTCAGCAGCCACTAAGCTTTAGCTCTATTTAGCTGTGGTACGTACCTCTTACTCCACACTATAGTGAAAGTAGCAGTTGCTTGTTTTGTTTGGATTTACTTTTTTTTCTTTTTTTCTTTTTCTTTTCTTTTCCTTTCTTTTGAGGGTGTTGGAGAAGGCGTGAGCGAGCTGGCTGACTGTTACACCCCTCCCCCCCTTATTTTCACAAGCTAGAAAGCAAAAAAAAAAAAAACAGCTCGGCTTTTATGTCGTGTGGAGAAGGGAATCAGGGGGAGAAGATAAGATACGACATTGTATGTGGGGAGGAAACGTTGGAAGGTGGGGTGTATTATGGATGTCTTGTGTGTTCTGAGAAGGAAAGGGCTGATAAAGGATTGGAGGAATGGAGGAAGGTGGGATGCAACACACCTTCTCCAACTCTTCATTCTGTGGAGAACAAGAAACCTCCACGCGGCAGAGGAGTTTCCCCACCGCACCCCCGCTCCTGGGCTTGGGAGGGAAGTTTGAAGCCCTGAGAGAGAGAGAGAGAGAGAGAGAGAGAGAGAGGAAGGGAGAGAAAGATGGAGAGCCCTGAAGAAAAATCCAAGAGAGTGGCAAGGGGGAAGTCGAAACAAGCAAAGTGGGGAAAGTAGAACGGTCAAAACTAAAAAAGAAAAAAAAAAAAAAGAGGAACAAAGGGGGAAAATTCAGTGATATTATGAGGAGACTTGGAGAGGCTGAGTTGGACAAGCAAGCAAGCAGGCAAGCAGGCGGGCAGGAAGGATTAAGTGGGCCGATCAGTCGTCATCATCAGAAGAGCGAGCATAGAAAGAGCAAGCGGGAAAGGGGAGGAGGGGGGGGGGGAGAGACAGGGAAGGAGAGAGATAGAAGAGGGAAAGAGGGAGGGAGAGAATTACATCACCGCCTTGCATGCATGTCGACGCAAGTCTGTTTAGCAGAGGGCCAATGTGGCAGAGCAATTCCGGAAGGGTGCATATGGATGCAATATATATGAGGCCAGACATCCGGGGGAGCTTACATAGAGAGAGGGGAAGGGGGGGTAGAGTACTCTGTTGTTCGTGGTGGATTTGTGTGTGTGTGTGTGTGTGTGTTCAAATGTTGGAGAGTGCGTGTGTATGCCAAAACTGGCAAGTACCCAGCTTAGGCAAGGAATCCTGCCGGCGGCTGTTTTCTGTCGGATTGTCTCTGAAGGAAGGTGCGGGATTGACTGAAGGTTGACACAGGGTTGGCCTGCAGCTATTTTAGTGGCCGGCTTTGACAAAAGCAGACAATGCAGTGCAGGACAAGACATGTGGGTGGTAGTGGAGGTGGAAGGAACAGGCAGGGAGGGAAAGCGCAAACGCACGCACACATGCACACTGATCTTACACCTGGCCCGTTTGATGATAAGAGCAAAGGAAGGAAAGAGAGACAAACAGACAGACAAACAGACAGACAGAAAGAGGAAACAGCCAGGCCGGCATAAGAAGCAGGGCAGGAGCGAGGAGCGGCTGCCGTCCTAGAACAGCGATTAGCTAGTCCGAAAAGCGAAAAGAGCACTTGCCTTGCCTTGCCTTGCCTTGCCTTGTCTTGCAGTCTTGCTCACCGACACGGGACCCATTAGTGGGGCCCTTGACCGAGAACTTGTATATCAACTTTCCCAGCCCCAATTCCAAGGCCGATTCCAATTCCTCTTCTGTCCTTGTCTTCTCTCTCTCTCTTTTTATCTTTTATTGCCAGCCAACAACAACAAATCCACGGCACATTCTGACATTCCGACCTCGGCATTTCGCTCAGCACACCGCCGTCGCTGCCTTTTTTTTTCTCTTTTTTCTTTTTTTTTCTCTGTATTGCTCACTGTGCTACACACCCAATCCGAGACACTCGAACCAGCCTCAGCCCATTTTACACTCTGCCAAACGCGCATATCGGTCCACCATAGCTTTGGCGTAGGCTGACTCTGGCCAATACATCGTCTCATCTTGTCTGGAGTCTGAAGACGAACCAAACAGGACACGAAGCCAGCCAGCGTTTCCTGTCGTTCTCGGCCCACACAACAGCCGTGCCAACACACTTGCGACTCTGCCCACACTCTTCTACAAAACCCCCCCCC
>JADILG010000559.1:0-15171 GCA_017591655.1 Thielaviopsis populi
TGGTGGGGGGTGGGAGGATTTTTAGTGTTGTGTGTTGGGTTGGGGGGGGGGGGGGGGGGGGGGGGGGGGGGTCTCGATCGGTACGAGTTCAAGTCGGGACGCAGTACAAGCAATGGATAGAAAATACAAAACACAAGAACGTATTCGTGACTTGAGAAGTGACGTAGGGCAAAGCGACAAAGGCAAAGCTAGAGATCATGAAGTCTAAAATAGACGATGATTCATCTGTCCAAGGTGGAGAGGATTGGATTCGCGATAATGACGACAGAAAGGCGGCAATAACCCCCCCAAAAATAAAGAAGGCGATAACGACGACGCGGGAAAAAAAAGAATGAAAGTTTCCGGAGGAAAGTGCGCGTATCTTGGCCTGTATAGAGTAGTTGCCTTTCCTGTTGTATTTCGTATTTCACTCCTTCTTGTTCTTTTTATTTTTTTATTTTTTGCTTTTTGCTTTTTGCTTTTTGCTTTTCCCGCGCCTATACAAGATTGATGGTAACAGTAATGCTCTGTGTGCTCAGCTCATTCTGCGATCGTTACTGGGTGATAGAGACTAAGGAAAATAGCAAGCGCGGTAAATCGTGAACATAAATGCATCTAGCCTCCTAACATGGGAGAGGGGATGGGGGAGGACAAGGATAAGGTGAAAGAAAGATATGGTGGAAGAGGAACAAACGGGCGACATAGAACAAGTGAGGTTTGCCATGTCGAATTGAGGCAAGGTCTGGATTTAGAAGGAGGAACGATCAAAACAACGATGCAGCTTAAAGACGGTGAGAGGCAAGGGTTTGATGCGCCAGAGGCAGCTAGGGTTATATCACAATCAGATAGAGTGACGCCTCTGCGAGTTGAAAACGCAGGCCGGCGTTTACTTCGTCCGACGTCGGTGGGGATTAGCAGGGAGATCACTCACCGAGATCAAACAACTTGACTTGACTTGCCCATCCATTAGTGGGGCGGCGGCGGCAGAGAAAGAAGGACGCCAGAAGGTGGAAATTCAAGGGTCCCACTTTTTGGGTTGACGTACCTATATCCCAAGGTACGTACACAGTACATCAAGCAAAGCCCTGTTCCATCTTGTTAAGTGGGGGGAAGATGGGCCATCAAGGTTCTTGTGATTTTTGACTCGTTTTCTCTTTTCTACTTGCAACGTGAGACACAGGAAGAAGGAAAGAGCCTTGCGTTTATTTTATCCACAGCTCATATTATCCAGCAATTGTGTAATGAGCTCAGTAGCATTAGGGAATGACCAAAGTAGCAGCCGAAGACGAGGACGGTGTGGGAGAGGGAAGAGACAGAAGAGGAGAGACGAAGAGAAGGAGAGTAGAGGCACAGGCAGGCAGAAAGCGAGATGCAGAAAAACACCATGAATACAGGTGACAGTGACAGACGAGACACGAGAGGAGACAAGAATGAGCAACTACCCAACCATTCAAACACACAGATGGTCGATAACAGAGCGTTTGGCAGGAAGGAAGGAGGAGAAGGAGTAGTTGCCAGCAGCAGCAGCAGTAGCAGCAAAAGGTAAAGGCACCAATATTTGTAGCAGCAGGAAGTAGCAGAAGCACCTTCCGTATTATCATACCGAGCCGGACGAAGCGCGAAACCTCGGTTTTATTTATGTATTTTTTTCTTTTTCTTTTTCTATATATCCCCCTTCATGTGTCCCACTATATCTTCCGTTTCTTGTTGCCATCTTCTCCTGTTCCTTTTGTCTCGGCGCACCTCTGTGTGGACAGCTCTAAGTGCACGATACATAGGATAGGCCAGCAGGCTTGTACTATGTGCATGTGTGTGTATGTATGTATATGTGTATATGTGTATATGTGTGGGCGTGTCAGCGAGTGTTTGTGTACTTGCCCTTTTTTTCTTTTTTTTTCGCAAAGACACCTCACCTCGCATCCATCACAACTGACTACAGCTACCTACCAGACCGCAAACCTGCCGTTTTCTTAAGAAGAGCCTGAGCCGGAAGCCGGACACACAGAACTTACATACGTACCACTCTTGCCTTTGTTGGTGGTTTCGTCTGTATGCTGCTTGCTGGATTGTCCGCACGACTCATCTCATGCCACTTTTGTCTAGCTCTTGCTGTATTCAACCGCTCTTGCTGCTCTTTATCTTGCTGCTCTTGCTGCTCTTGCTACTTTCTGCTGCCCTCCTTCCTATTGTCCATCTCACCGGCTTTGCTTCTTCTTCTTCTTCTTCTTCTTCTCTTGCTCTTGCTCTTTTCAGGCTCCTTCCAGTCCAAGCTTCACCACCAGCTGGCTCACTTCTTTCCTTTCTTTTCTTTTCTTTTCTTTTCTCCTGCCCTCCCTCCATCGTTCCTAATTTTCTTCCTCTCTTTTTTTTCTTCCTCTTTTCCTCTTTTCCTCTTCTCCTTTTCTCCTTTTCTTCCCAGACCCTCTATGGGGCTCTCTTCTTCCGACAATCGACCGGACTGCGTGCCGCCGATTTCTCTCTTTATCCCTGGTAGTGCCAACGCCAACGCCAACGATGATGACTTTACTTCAGGGCCCTTAGCCGTGGGATTTTCTCCGGATCTGGCAGCCTTCGAGGACTCTGGCCTTGATTTGTTCACTACGCCGACACCGACACCGACACCGACTGCCGATTCTCCAGTGGGCGCTGCTGCTGCAAATAATGATATTGCTTTGCATTCTCATGTGGTCCGAGTGCCGCCGCAGCCATCCTCGTCTGATTTAGTATCGATATCCCAGCAACCGGCCTCTTCTTATCCACCGCAGCAGCAGCAGTCGCAGCAGTCGCAGCAGTCGCAGGAGGCACAATCACGCCAGCTGCAATTCGACATTTCCAACACTGCTGGCCAACTAAGCCAATTAGAGATGGACTCTTATTTGAATATCTGCACCAACAGAACCTCCTCCACCGCCCATTTTTCAGCCTCCAACAACCACAACCACAACCACAACACCCACAACACCCACAACACCCACAACACCCACAACACCCACAACACCCACAACACCCACAACTACGGTCACGGCCACGGCTACAACACCACCCATATCAACAGCGCCCACAGCGCCCACTCTGCGCACAACTTCAACACTAGCTTTGTCAATTCCTCATCCGCCCACCCCTACCAAATCCGCCAGCAAAACAAAACACTGGGGAACGTCAATCTACCTACAAGGTCCAGAAATCTATCCCACGCCTTGCTGCGCGGCGGAAATCCTTTATTTTCGGCGCACGCTGCTCAGACCACGACAGACACCACCTCGTTCCAGCCCACCACCCCTACTTCCACGCCCATGATGAACATGCTGGACTTTTCGCACCCGTCTTCAAGACCACTATTTGCAACCGATGTCGATGACGATGCCTACTCCATCGCCTGCGGCTCACATTGCAACGACTGCCCCGAGCAGTGCCACGATCCAGACTGTGATGCCTTGTCCGACGTCTGCACCGATGCAAACTGCGCCGACGTCGTTCTCGAATGCGATGAGGCCATTTGTGATATTGGCGCCGCCTGCTCACAGATTGACTGCCAGCCGCGTGACGTTGCTAGTGCCGCGAAAGCCCTGACGTCATTCCATGTAGAGAATAACGGCGACAACGACGGCCATGGCGATATGAAAATGCCCCTCATCGATATGAATCAGTCCTGGTCCAACTACATCTCCCACATCTCAAACTGTCACCTTGCCTCACCATCCGGCACGGGTATCAGCAATGGCGATGCCGATGGCTCCCATATGAACAACCACGCTCACCACAACCACCACCACCACCAGCAGCATATGGCTGACATGTCTTGTTCCGTCCTTGATACCGCCTTCCATCCCCACATGACTATGCAGCAGTTGTACAGCGACATCATCACCTTTCACGACGGCACCCACGAACCCGACCAGCACAAGCGCCCATGCATAGCAGATAACGCTCTTTTCTGGCCCAACACCTGCCACTTGCCCCGACATGATTACTCGGATATCAGCATGCTGCTGCAAGACCAGTCTCCGTATACTATGCCCCTTCAAGAATGCGGTATGGCCTTGGCTGATCCCGCACAAGCTCATGCACATTTGCGCCAAGTCCATCAGTTGTCGACCAAGGAGATGCAGTCCTCCTTTCTTACCCAAATCCCTTGCTCCATGGGTCTCTTTGAAATGGATTCATCGTCTCACTCACAATGGCCACCCTCATCTGAAGACAATGCCGGGCTTGCCTCTAAAATGAACGGCCTCTCGGCATCCACTCTGACACCTCCGCCAACATCAGGGCCTGCCACTCCTGCCACCAATATCATGGAGGACAGCAACAATGCCAACACTGCGATGTCTTTTTCTGGGTCCGTGACTGATGTCAGTCACAATCGTCGCTGCGACTGGCTAGATGATGGCCATTTGTGTGGCATAGTGTTTGAGACTGAAGAACAACTCAACATACACCTGCTACAGATCCATGCCAAGGCATGCACCAGGAAAGACAACGAATTTTTGTGTTCCTGGGAATCGTGCTCTCGGAGAACAGAGAATAAAGGCTTCGCACAGAGAAGCAAGCTGGAGCGACATCTGCAGACCCATTCTGGCTGTAAGTTTTGCATGAATATCTCATGTCCACCCACCCCCCCCTCCCTTCCCTTCCCTTCCCCTTTCCCCTTTCCGCTTGGCAACATGCACTGACTGGCCATGCCTCCACAGACAAGCCCTACAAATGCGATATCTGCAAAGAGTACTTCTCTGCAAAGCAGGCTTTAGAACAGCATGTCCGCACACATACAAACGATCGCCCGTATGCCTGCAAGTTTCCCGGCTGTGAAAAGACATTCAAACAGCAGAGCTCGCTGAGTAGGATAAACCATGCTTCCCTTGCAATCAATAGATGAATATGAAGACTAACTATATCCCCTGTCGGCTAACAGCAATGCATGAACGCATCCACACGGGTGAAAAGCCTCTTGCGTGCCCATTCCCTGGCTGCTCTATGCGGTTCAACGAGTCCTCCAATCTTGCCAAACACCGCCGTACCCACAACCTCACTGGAAGCCACATATGTACCGAGTGCGGCCGTGATTTCCACCGCCTCGACCAGCTTCGTCGTCATACAGAGCGGCTGCATGACAGCGGAAATGGCGGGACCGGCGGGGCTACAGCTACTGGCACCGCTACCGGAGCCGGAACCGGGGTTGGCTCTGGAAGCGGGAGCGGGGCCGGGGCTTCAGGCGGAACATCTGGTAAAGGCGGCCCAATGAGCACTGTCAGATGCGGCCCGCAGAAGACTCCAAGATGCCGCGTGACGAAGCAGAGAGCGTCTGTCCAGACGCAAAGCAGCGGCTGGGAGAAGAGACAAGCAGGCGACGATGAAAATGGGGCATGAGTATATTTTTTCTTTTATTTTTTTCCCTTTTTTCTTTTATTTTTTTCTTTTCCTTTTTTCCCTTCGACTAGGCTTCACCATCTTTGAGATCTAGTCATGCTGCCCATTTTCCACCATACACTCACTCCCATTTTCCTTTTATATTTCTTCTTCTCTCCCCCTTTCCCCTTCCTTTTATGCATTATAGACACACAAGTCATTCCCCTCCCATCTGTCCCTTCTGAAGATCTCTTTTCCGCTTTTTCTTTTCCAACATATTTTCCTACTCCAACAACGCCTCTTGATGACTACATCGGGCTGCTTTTCTTTTTCGTGCTGTTTTTTTTTTATTTCTTTCCAAACGTCTGCTCCGTTTCTTCCTCTCATATAGACGACACTCACCACAAAGGGGGATCCAAAAGTATTATTATATAGTTTTCTACAAATTCAAGCACTGTTGAGTGCTGTTCTGTTCTAGCGTTCTAGTACACAAGGTGATGGGTGTTCCCATAACTGTACTGTAACCCTTGGGACTATTGAATAAACCCTTGTGGTACAGTATTTGAGTCCATAGCTCCTGTGTTTATCTTATCAACAAATCCCTTTTTCATGATTAGGCGCTTGCGCTCTACAAAAAACAAAAGGCTGAGAATGTAGTGTTCAATGAAAGTATAGAAGTCACAGTATTCGAAGAGTCCTCAACTATTCAAGAAAAAAAAAAAAAGAAAAAAAAAGGATACGACATTATAGGGCTCGTCTAAGGAGGGCTTCTGCGTTGTTGGCCAAGTATTGGTTATGTGGCGGCTGTTCATCTTCTTCACAACATGTTTTCCTCGGTGCGTAGTGTCTCATCTCCCCCCCCCCTTTGTTTAAATGCCAAACAGCTCGCTCAGCTGCTTGGCAGTGTCGGCAGGGCTGACGACGGTGTGGCCAATGGTGCGCGGATCGTTGTAGATCTGGTAGTCGTTGCCACCCTCAAAGGTCTTGTCGCCAAAGAAGTGTACGTTCTTGAAGGTGTGGCCGTCGGGCTTGGCAGCAAAGTCCTCGAGGTGGCGGAGGCAGTAGGTCTTGTCCCAGCCGGTGGGGAAGACGTCGAAGGAGATTTGACCACCGATGGAGTAGCTGTAGAGGAGAAGGAAGAGATAATTAGGACAAGAGCAAGAGTTACCTTGGTAGTAAATAGGCAAGGAGGGGGGGGGGGAGGAGAGGGAGGAGGAGAAGAGCATAAACTACTTACGTCAGGTCCATGTGCGAAAACTCCTTCTTCAGAGCCTCGATGAACTTCTCGCGGACCTTGTGCTCCAGATCGTACTTCTCGTACTCGTTGCGCTCCTCGGCCGAGGCGTTACGGCCAATGGGTGAGATGTTGACCATGCCACGGCGGAACTCGAGGAAAGTGCCGCGCTTGATGGGCAGGTCGAGGTCGGCAATGTAGTGCAGGACGAAGCGGGCAAACTTCTTGTACTCCTCCTCACCGAACCAGCCGATGAAGTTGGCCGAGGGCAGCGCGGTGCCCTGGTAGAAGGCCGTCAGGCCGTTTTCGGGGAAGCAGAAGTCGAACATGCTCAGGACGGAGCGGTTGGTATCGCCCATCTGCTCCGAGGCCTTGCTGAAATCGGAGCCGCCGACGAAGCCAATGGCCATGGTCTGGCGCAGCTTGGACAGCACCTCGACCATTTCGGGGGAGATCTTCTGTAGGCGGGGGAAGGGGAGAGCGTTAGATGCAGCGCAACATTATGCGAGATGAAAAAGACGGAGTGAGTGATGCGAGAATGGGACGAACTTTGCGGGCGGGAGTCAGAGTGTCATCGACATCGAAGAGGCAGATGGTGTCGTTTATGGGGCGCTGGCCGATAGGAGGGTAGGAGGTGGTAGCCATTGTGAATGATTTCTATTTCTATAAAGGGGTATCAAAAAAAACAGAAGAGAATGAAAGAAAAAGAAAAGTCGTGATAGTTACAGGAGGAATAAGAAAGAGAAAGAAAAAGATGGTGAAAAAGATGGACAGGACATTTAAAATAAGGAGGTGCAGTCTACTGCAGAATATAATGGAGCTGTTACCTTCTCTGGCCGGCCGTGTTCTCCTTTTCTTGTTTCCTTTTTCCTGTAGCGGCGGACCAAGAAGGAAGGAGGGGCAGAGTCAAGCCAGTCTCTCGATCTGTGACTGCACTCGTGTACATGTGAACATGTGTACAGTGTACAGTGTACAATGCACAGTGTACAATAGGTAGGCATGTACCTATGTAGGTACATGCCTTACTTGGCTGTGTCTACAAACAAGCAAAGTAACAATAGCTAGCCACCTTGTCTTTCCCTCTTCCTGCTCAATGATTGAAGCAAGAACCTAGATAGATAATTAACTAATACCCTAGCCTCTACCTATAGTAGGTCTCCTACTCCTTCAGGCAATAGTTACTCTGACATTGGCGGGGCTGTTTAATATGAAGCTTAGGTAAACACTGTTTCTGATAGCGACTACTAAAGAACACAACTTCTTATATGCATATGTCCTACTGTGTGTAATCAATCGGCGGCAGGTTCAAACGAATGAAAAGACACTGTTTTTGCAACTGCCATATCGAGATAGCAGTAACACTCGCTGTCGATTCAAGGAGGAAGGAGAAGGAGCCTCGTGAAGGGAACTCCACATCGGAGAGGACACCTTAGCTACAAAGTACAAAGTGGGGCCTGGCTTCTGGATTACTCAGGACTTAGAAGCTAGCTAGCATCAAACATGCTGACAATGCACACTCTTCATTGTTGCTATACACTTGAGACAAGCTCGGTACCAACACTATATTATGATATAGAAATCTCCTCTCGCCCCACTAGATAAGGAATCTTGATCTTGTCTGCGACTCTCCCACATCTCCTGCCTTCTACTGCTTGTCCTCGGTCTTGGTGCCCTTGTCCGAGAAGCCTGACACAATGCCCTTGCCTAGGTTCATCAGATCATCCTGCTGACCACCCTCGGAGCTGTAGGCAGCGTACGCGCTCTTGCCCACGGCGCCGAGCTCCGAGTAGTCGGCGGGCTTGCCGGCAGCGCGGTTGTTGTTGAAGTCGGTGTAGGCCTTGGAAGCCTGCGAGCCGACGCCCTCCCACTTGGAGTTGCCGGAGGTGGATTTGTTCTGGCCTTCGTTCTGGCCTTCGTTCTGGCCTTTGTTCTGGCCTTCGTTCTGGCTCTGGCTCTGCCCCTCAGAGGTGTTCTCGCTGGATCCAGACTTGTTGCCGCCCATCTGCTTCTCGGCAAACTCGCTAGCCTTGGAAGCAAGAGATCCAAAGTTCATGTTGGCAATTTTTTGTAAGTTGGTGGTAAGAATGGTGCTGCAACAAGCCGATGTCTGTGGAAGAGTGATATGTAATGTGATGGGACGTGCAGAGAGTTGGTGATGCTGCAGTCTCGCTTTACCCAAATGGCATCTTTCTCTCTCTTTATATATGCAACGACGCCTTTCCCGCTGTTCCATTTCCGGTGTATTTGCCTCAGCCCCGCCATTGCATTCTTGATGAAAATAAAGAACTTGATCTCAACTTTTCCTCTTCCATTTTCATCACTATAGGGCCGGCGAGCAAGTGCGTTGCATGCTCGCGCATGTCTGCATAGTTATGATTGTGCAAAACCCTTAAGCTCAGCCTACGAACCCTAATGGACTTGGTATAAACTGGGGTTAATAAGAATGTGACGGTTTCACTAAAGACTGAACTTTTAGACGCAATATTCGGAAGTTGCTCTATTGCTCTTGACAAGCAAAGTAATAACCTGCAAGCATATTCGATAAGGCTGAGATTCCCACGAGCCAGCCCTAAACACTATATACTATCAACAAAAATGACATGTCAATGCGGTGCAATCATGAACGCCGGCCAAACCAAAAACAAAAGAGCTCTCAACGTTGCCCTCGCTCGCCGAAAAAAAAAAAAAAAACCAATAATGAGAAGATATTAACAAGGAATGTAACAAAAGCACGCAACGCGGAGAAGAATATAGTAGGAGCGAAAGGGGAAAATGGGAGAAGAAAAAAGGAAAAAGGAAGAAAAAAGGAAGAAAAAAGAGGGAAAAAAGAAGGGAAAAAAAAGGGAAAAAAATAATTCGGCCTACCGTATATAGCCGCCCAGCTCCAGAGTAACGTTTAGACTAGTCGTTACCGCCCACAGTATAATCAGACCCCAGCCAATCTTGCGGCTGAGCACCCATCTGTTCGCCGGTACCACTACCAGCAAAACAACCAGCGTGATTAGCAGGCCTATGGCTGAGATGAGTAGTGTCGTGCCTACTTCGACCTTGAAGGGCTTGTAGTGCACCGGCTTGGAAGGGTCGTGCTGATGTTTGTGATGTGCGCGGCGGTACATCATTATAACACCGCCGACACCGATGCCCAGCAGGATATTGAGCATAGGACCGCCGAAACAGGCGGCTCTGTTGTAAGAAAACACACATGTTAGCGATACCACCATTGTTGTAGTAGAAGAGACACACACACAAAAAGAGACAGTGTGTGGGCAGGGAGAGAGAAAGAACAATAAAAGAAAACACTTACAAAGCCATCACCGGGTATCCCAGGCGTGCAACGGTAATGTCTGCCACCAAATCACCCAGGCTGTTGCCTGCCGCAAATACAGTCAGCCCCAAAAGAGCCTCGGAGATGTCCATAATGACACCCACGGCTTTCAATACGCTCACAACCTCGCCAGCAATCGTGGCGATCCATGCAATGCTGACCAAGAAGCCCATAAAACACAGCAGCGAGTGGTACTTGGGCCGCACGTCATGTGTTGTGGTCAGGAGAAACACGCCAAACATGAGCATCGAAAACACAAACCCAGCAAGCAAAAAGTGCTGGAGAGTCTGCACAGGATCATCCAGATCGTCGAGCAGATTGACCCACAGCACGCAGACGAAAAAGGCCGGACCCGTGAAAATCTGCACGCCAACTAGCCAGCGTGACCAGCTAAGTGCCGCTGCTGCTTCTTGCTGCGTTTCCGAGATCTTGGCAGAGAGCATGGCTGCATCTACGGGCGCCGTGATATGCAGCTCGGAGCGCGTGTTAGTGGGCGAGTCGATTGCAATTAGAGCCGGTGTCGCAACCCGAGACGATGGCAATGCCGAAGAGTTCTTTCGCCCCCGAGTAAGGCTATACCGACGGTAGCGCTGCCATTCGTTTTCACCGCCGAACGCCGGTGCATTGATAAGGGAAGGAGAAAATGGCGCCGTGGCACTTAGTGGTGTTACCAGACTTGCCTGTCCATGTGCGTTGTTTGCCGCGACAGAAGGCGTTGTCGCTACGGGCGGCGCAGATGGGTTGATAGGCGTGGGTGAGTGAAATGAATACGCTGCGTAATCAATCTCTTCCTCGACAACCTCCCCGTCAACAACCGGAAGGGTCAAAACCAGCAGTAGAATACTGGGAACCGTAATAATACTGATAAATCTGTCCCAATAACCCTTGTCTTCCCATCTTTGAAGTGTAGGGAACAGCGTACAGCTCAAGGTATCGGGAGAGGGAAGAAACGACGGCCACCAGGACTCAATGGCAGTCACTTGAAGTTCTCCCGAGTGAGGACTTTCAATGTTGACGGTCGGTATAACCATAGGCGCTGACGGCATATCGATTTCTTCGCTGTCTTCTTCGGGAATAGTCGGCGAGACTGGCAGGGACGTGACATCCAACCCGGGAAACGGCGAGAGGGGAGATTCCACCTCTGAGGGGACTGTAGCTTGTGCTAAAGGACTAGGAATATGCAACTTGGGGAGAGTCGTAGGACTCAATGGGCTGCGCCTCGCGCTACTTGACCCGGCGGAATGTCCATTCTTGGTGTTTTGGTGGTGATGGTTATGGTGGTGGTGATAGTGGTGGTTGTGATGCTGGAAAACCGGGGGAGGCGCAAGATTGCCGTCAATCTTGAAAGATTGAAAGGAAGAAGAGGTAGAGCTTGCAGTTCGCGAGTGCTGGTGAACTGGCCGTTGATCGGGGGAGATCTGGGGTTTAAGTGAAGCGCCACGTAAAAGGTGGCTGAGGTCGTCGGCGGAGGCCATGGCGGGCGGTGGGACGATTACAGGCAGGTCGTTGCCGTTGGGTTGGTCTCCGGATGACAAAGCGCGTTCGCGAATGAGGGAAGGGCGGTTGAGATTGCCGAGTGCCATTGGACTAACGGCGCCTGAGCTATAGTGAGGGCTCGGCGAGCGTGAGCGTGAACGATTGAGTGGAGGGGGCTGGTTGAACATGCCTTCCATGTCCGTGGTTGACCAGCATCGCGCATGAGCGGGAGGCCTAGACGTAGAAGAGGAAGACGAATGGTTGTGGCATGGTGCAGGGTTAAGCTCTCTTTGGACACGGGCTAGGTCGGAGCGGAACTCTAGAGCGCCAACGAGACTGGGTCTTATGGGCGTCATTACGGTGTTTCTTCTGCGACCAGGGGCGCGCATAACGCGCATGTTTGACGAGATTTCGGCGGCTACCAAGCTTTCCAGATCATCGTTTTCTTGCGACTCTTCGTCATATGGGTGTTTCAGGCCGCTTTCAAGCAGAGGCGTGGTTGGATCCGCGTTTTCGGGAGCTGAGGGATGGCGTGAGTCCGGGCTTAGCAGAATGACGGATGAGTTGCTTGATCCGTAGAGGCGGACGCTATGCGGAGTGGAGGACAGATTGTGGTCTGTGTAAGCTTCAAAATAGCCATTGTCTTGGTCAATGTGGCCTCGGACAGGAGCGGGCCAGCGTTTTTCATACCAATGCCAGGTGACAACAGTCACCACGTACAAGGCATAGTAGGCGATCATTACCCAGCACTCCCAGTAAAGAAGCTTGCCATCGAACAAAAAGTAGGTGGTGAAGACGACGGCAACGATGAAGAAGCAAATGTCGCGCACAAAAGTCTTTTTGGCGACTCGAAACTCCTTGACAAGCGCCATGGACCCGGCCACTACAGCAGTGATGAAGGAGGCGGCGCCAATCAGCTCACCGACGGCCATTGATGCACTTCCCGAGCCCATGGCAGCAAAAGTGCTGAAGACATCGGGCGATCCGTTTCCAAAGGCCAGGAAAGTGACGCCAGCCAGACTCTGACTGAGACCCAGCAAGCCCGAGATGGTGGCAAGGTTGACGCTGAAAAAGTCGCTGGCAGCGATGCCGATGGTGGTGAACAGGAGGCCGAGCCACATGACTAAAAGGGCAAAGTTTACGGGCTTTCCCAGTGGCGCAGAGCAGTAGTAAGTTGAGAGATAGGAAATAAGACCGGCATTTTCGTCGACGCAGTGCTCGCGCACAAAGCTGCACTTATCCGTTGCATAGATGACGTCACGACAGTCGAGCTGCTTTACGGTAGAGCGTTCTTGGGTAGAGAGAAGGGACTGTGGCGAGTATTCGGACGGGTATTCGGACGGGTATTCGGACGGGTATTCGGGCGGATATTCAAGAGGCTGATTGAAGGCGCGGCTAGCTCGGAGTCCAGGTACAATGGTGTGTGATATGTATGACCATGATGCAAGGAGAAACAGGGTCGCGATGGTGGCTGCAAAGGGGCGCAAGCTCAGAGGCCGTCTGAAGCTCCGAGGCCGTCTCAGTTTGCGGGCAGCGGCTGTCGACTGGGGCCGGGCGTGTGTACGAATCAGCCGGGGGCTGCTGGAGCGGGAGAGCGACATCGGGAAAGGGGTATGGTCCCGGGAGGTTGTGTTGGACTCGGCTCTCGTTTGAAGAGAGTTTCTTTTGTGACCAGGGGTACAGGCAGGAGAGATTGATTGGAGCCCCCCAGTTTCTGTCGTGTGGATTAATTAAGCGACGGCTCGGGGCGTTTCATAAGAAATAAATGGGAATTTTTGGTGACACGGACGAACAAGGCGCGGTGGTAGACGGACATGCCCACAGTACTGGTCGTATGTAAGAGTACTGCGTGGATATGTAGATGACTGAGCGCGGGCGAGAATGTTGAAGGGGGGAGGAGACCAAGGTGTGCATGGGCAAGCTTTAAACAGGAATATATGATGACGACGCCAGTGTGATGTAAGACCAGAGGGAAGAGGAAGAGGAAGAGGAGGAGGAGGTAGTAGAGGGCGGAGGGGGTGGAAGAGGAAACAAAGGTACTTTGTTTTTTTTCTTATACATATACGTCACGGCTAAAGAGAACAGGGTGACAACACAGCACAGCACAGCCAAATAAGAGCATCTCAGGTATAGTAGCAATGAGAATGAGGAGGTGGAGGGTGGGGAGAGAGAGGGGGGGATAGGCGGGGTGATAAAGAAGAAAAGGCGGCAGCACAGCAGTAGTAGCAAACAATCTTTCTTCTCCGGGGGGAATTAGGAGAAAAGGTAGGAGAATAGGAACAAAAAAAAAACAAGTAATAAAAGAAAGACGCAAGACACGGACAGGGAGCAGGCGAGGGTGATGGCAAGGGAGTCAGAGTGGTCGAGAAGTCGAGCCAAATCAAGATCAAGAGTCGGCAGCGACGATGCAGGCGGGCCGGAAACAGAAGAACGACGGCGAGATGTGTGGAGGTGGTGGTTGGCCTGTAGCTGGTGTGTAGCTGGTGCGTAGCTGGCTTCGCTATCTGGACACGGAGACACAGAGACACACACAAGCGCGGCGATATCAAAAGACCATCACGCGAGCAGGCGGTGCACTTCGACGGCAAAAAAAATATACATAAAAAGGAGACAGAAGAGTCAATGCAGACGTCTTCACATTCCAGTTATAATGAAGCTCAAAGCTTAATTAATGCATGCTTAATTGATGCATGGTATGGCTGGGCTGGGCTGGGCCGGACTTTTGGGTGGCGACTGGGCTTGCGTGGGCGTGCATACATGACAACAGAAACACCTGGCGGCCTCTTTTATCGCCAGGACAAAACAAACCAATCTGCACAATTAAAATAAAATAAAACGTCAGTGAATATTCAATAAATAAAACCCACGCAGACTCACAATAAATGGGTGGCACTCTCACGCGCTGGTTGACGTCCAGATAGGATGCCAAGCTTTGGGAGCTTGGGGAGAAACTAGAAGCTTTGGGCGTGGGCCAGAAAGGGGCTGAGCTGCCAGGGGCATAAGGGCAGAGGCCCACAGGGGTGCCTTAGGGTTGACGGAGTCATGGAGTCACGTGGCGATAGCCGAGATAGCGGGGGAACTTCGGTAAACAGATCCGAGCTTGGACAATGGACAGCAGGCCGCGCTTGCAGGGCCTCCGTCTGCCAGCTGTCACCCGCTAATGGCCAACTGCCACTCGCCAGCGCTGCCCCACACCATGTTCCCTATAATGCATGTCGTTCCATAACGTTGCTAACGAGGCTTTGTTTACTTTGTGAGAAAAAAAACAAGCCAGAGAGAGATCAAAGGGCACCGAAGCCCCTCTATTGTGATTGATTGATTGATTTTTTTTTCCTTTTTTTTCCTTTTTTTTTCTTTTTTTTTTCTTGACCGTCCTGTCTCGCTAGTCTTCGTCTGATATACCCCTCCACCCCTCTCTTCGCCTTCCCTCTTTGTTTGCTTGCAAAAAGAATAACATCACCACACACACACACACACACAGAACAACAACGGCTATGCC
Organism: Thielaviopsis populi; assembly: GCA_017591655.1. NCBI lineage: Eukaryota > Fungi > Ascomycota > Sordariomycetes > Microascales > Ceratocystidaceae > Thielaviopsis > Thielaviopsis populi. Next base: position 14,857 of record JADILG010000559.1, read on the forward strand.
TCGGGTGGCACAGAAGCCGCGGCCGGCCGGCTCGCGAATGTCGACAGGCGCAATAAACTCTCCCTATAAATCCTCAACTACTACTACTACTACAACCACTACAATGCGGTAATTCATACCTACCAGCCCGGCAGCCCGGCAGCCCAGGCCTCCCCGTCTTGTGGCGCCATGCTGTTCTGTTCTGTCATCTCGTCACTCACATGCTAACCTACCTTTCTTCCTCTGCCACCCCCCCCCCCCCCCCCCCCCCCCCCCCCCCCCCCCCCACCCCCCCCCACCCCCCCCCCCCCCCACGCGCCACACCAAACCCGCCAC
>JADILG010000560.1:0-15166 GCA_017591655.1 Thielaviopsis populi
GGAGTTGTAAGCAAGGGTGTCAAGGGGGGAGAAGCCCATGAAGAAAGGTAATTTGAGGAGGGGAAAGGGGGGGGGGGGGGGGGGGGGAAGAAAAGAAAAGTGAGATGGAAAAAAAAGAAGGGGAGAGGAAAAAAAAGACAGAAAAAAAAAAGAAAAAAAGACGAGAAGAAAAGGAAAATAGAAGACGGGAGAATCACAGAGAAGAAAGAAGAAAGAAGAAAGAAGAATAAAAATCAACGGCCAGAAATGGAAGGCGAGACCGGACATGCTAAGAGTTTTATAATGGGTTATAATGGGAAGGAGCGAGAGAGCTTCTTGCCTGTTTTTTTCTTTTTTTCTGCCACCTGCCGTTTTTGCAACACTGCTGCTGATACAAGCTAAGCTGTCGACTTATCGGTACGTACCTTTTACAGTTCAGGACTCTAGTGACCCCGCTGCCTCTGCTCTCTTCTCCTCTTCTTCTCTGCTCGCCCCTGCTCGCTGTTTGGCCCCTCCTCACCCCTCTTCCTCCCTGCTCAGGCCGGATACAGTGCGCCTCACACAGTCCCCGCCTCCCGCCCGAGGCCGAGCTTCCCCCCCTTCTGTCCACTCCATTCATAAGCAGCCCGGCTTCCCGAGATTCCATGCAGCTTAACATTGTTCTAGTTGAGTGCTTAGAACAGCCTGCATTATACCATCAGCACACCCTATTTCCAATGTCCAACTTCCCATTTCCAATTGCTGACGCAGCCATTGCTCACTGTGCTGCTTGCCGGAGAGCACCACCCCTCCAGACAGTGTGTCCATCCTCCCGCACTGTCCCGTCTTTTCCCAACGCCCACTTCTCCTCCCACGCCCGTTGAGACGCTGTTTTTTTTTTTTCTTCTTCTTCTTCTTCTTCTTATGTTTTTGTTGTTGAGGATCTCTCAAGCTAAGCTGCCCAGAACAAGCCAAAAAAAAAAGAGGGTACCTCTGGGGCGCGACGAGTGGCCCGGCCTGGAGGGGGCGAGGGAAGCTTTTCTAACCAGCATCTGGCTTGCAGCATCTGGCTTGCAACTTGTTTCTCCTATTACTGCGCTGTTGGTGCGCCTATTCGCCATGGCATCCATGAGGAGCCGCCGCGGGCAACAGCATCCAAACCTACCATTGCCCACACAGTCACATCGTGCATCTCCTGCAATCTCTGTAGACGGCGCCATCTTGTCGCCGAGCCGCATAATTGGCTCGGGTAATGACGTCAAGCCCTGGCACTCAGCCCCCTGGCACTCAGCCCTTACAGAGCTCAAGACCCTGACTCGAGTAACAGCCACATGCCACTCCCGTTGAGCTGGCTCAACAGCATGGCCTCTCATGGTCTCCATCACCAACTAGGCGTGCCAATCAAAGACTGGCGGTTGTTCATTGTAGACCCTAAGATGTATTAGCCCCAGACCCTAGCAGCTAGTCGATGACCCTAAAATACACAGACCCCCAGACCCACAGACCCTAGCAAACGCCCAGCTGGTGTCAGCTGTCCTGCCAGCCATCCTCACACTCACTAGGGTTACTCGCATATTTTCAGTCTGCCCCACCCCCACCATGAAGCATTACCAGTCATAATTCTTGCACGCTCGATTCGCAGTGAGCCGGCTTTCGTGCTTCCATTTCCACACATTTTGCTCAGCAAGAACTTTCCATCGCCAACATCCTTGCTACTCTACGACCCGAACAAGCCCGTCTGACCATCACCCTCGCCCGCTCCGTCCATCCGTCCGTCCGCCCGCTCCGCCCGATCCACCCGCTCCGCCCTCCACAATGGCCCACACCAAAGGCCGCAGCTCGCGCTGCGCCTTCCAACCACGGCCCAAGAAAAAAGTCACTGCGCCACGCACACCCCGCGCCGCCAAGGCCCCCGTGCCGGCCGAGCAGCTGGCGCACTACCAGTTGCTGCTGCGCGTGTTCGCGTCGACCTTTGCCGCCGAGCTGCGCTCGCACCACCTGCACAGCGCCATCCAGGACGTCAAGAAGGCCCTGTTCGAGCGCGACTTTGCCGCTGCCTTCACCAACCCCGAGAGCCTGCCGTCGTATGCCGCCCGCTGGAGCCCGACCCGCGCCGCCTGCTATGCTGGTCTGCTGGCGGATCTGGACTGGGCGACGCTGATGCGCGAGGAGGCCACTGCTGGTGGCTGCGGCAACGACGACGACGACGACGACGACGACAACGATGCTGGTGAGAATGACAGCGACAGCGACAGCGACAACGACAATAACAACGACAACAACCCAGCACCCGCCAGCCCACAGACCAAATCACCCATTGAAATCGTCGCTCTGGGCGGCGGCGCTGCCGAACTTGCCGCCGTCGGCTCCATGCTCGCGCAACACCCCGCGCTCACCGCCACCCTGACCATTCTCGACTCGGGCCCGTGGGCCGCCGTGCTCGCGCGCCTACAGACCGGCCTGGCCACGCCGCCCGCCCTGTCCAAGTACGCCAGCGCGTCGGCGCACGCCGCCAACCGCGAGCTGCTGCAGGCGCCCGAGCGGCTGAGCCTGCGCTTCGAGCAGGCCGATGTGTTGGCGCTCGCGGCCGCTGCGGCGCTAGACAAGCACAAGCACAAGGACAACGACAACGACAACGACAACGACACTGCCGCGTCTGTCGCGCCCACCGCGCCCACCGCGCCCACCGCCGCGCCTACGGCACTGCACGCTGCCATCTTCGGCTCGCCCACCGCGCCGCCCCGCAAAGTGCTCGTGACGCTATTCTTCACGCTCAACGAGCTCTACGCCACGTCGCGCGGCAAGACCACCGTGCTGCTGCTGGCGCTGACGGCGCTGCTGCCGCCGGGGTCGCTGCTGCTGATCCTCGACAGCCCCGGGTCGTACTCTGAGGCCGCCGTCGGCAAGGAGCTGCGGCGCTACCCGATGAAGCTGCTGGTCGAGCACACGCTGACGCGCGAGGAGCGTGGCGTGTCCAAGGATAAGACGTGGGAGCTCGTTGATTCCGAGGACTCGGTCTGGTTCAGGATGCCTGATGGGCTTGAGTATCCTATTCCCCTGGAGAATATGCGCTACCAGAAACACCTGTATCGGCTGGTGAAGCCGGCAGACGCGAAGAAGTAGACCACTGGAGGGGGAGACGGGGGGGCAGATCTTGGATGGGCTCGGAGTTGGCATGACGACAAACAAAAAACATGTAAGTATCAATAAAATAGAAAAATGCAACGATAGACATGCGAGAAGAAAAGGGAAAAAGAGAAAAGGCACTAGGCCACATTACAGGGTATATTCAACAAAAAGCAGCCTTCCACACACACACACACACAGTCAGCCAGCCAGCACAAGAAAAAGATATAAAAACAACAGTCCGGCAGATCAAGACGCCCACACCATCTTCTTGATGGCATAGCCTAGCGTATCAAACAGCCCGGTGCTCTTCTTTGCCTCCTCCAGCGAAATCACATCCGCGCGCTGCACTAGCGACTTGGCCGCAGCGCCGGCTTCGCGTGGCGTGTGCATGGTGACCAGCCGCTCAATCTCGGCGCAAATGGCATCGATCCGCTGCGTCTCCGTCAGCGCGCCGACGGCCGCTGCCGCCGCGCTGTCTTCGCCGGACACGGCCGGTAGCGACGTCGTCGTGTACGGCGCCTTGAATGCCATCAGGCGCTGCTGCGGCGGCCGCGGTTTGCCGGAAAAGAGCTCGGCAAGACTCGACGGCAAGGCGGCTGCAGTGGAAGTCAGTGCAGCGATAGACGGCGAGGCCACGTCGAGATCTGGTTGCGGGGGGTTGGACGAGGCAGAAGTCGTGCTTGCGTGGTTGTCGGCGGCGTTGGGGATGGCCTGGTTCTCGCTGAGCGTCGACGGCGTGCGGGTGTTGGTTCGGATAAAGTCTTCCTTGCCGGGGAGATAGGTGATGACAAAGCCAAAGTTGCGCTGCTCGTCCATGTGCAGGGCAGTAATGGTGGAGGTGATGTAAACACCAGCCTTGATGGAGGTCACGTGTGAGAGATCGGTTCTCTCAAAGGACGACACCTTGTCCAGGCTCCAATCGTAGCGGCACAGATACAGCGCAGAGTCGGTCAGCAGCAAAACGACTTCCTGGAACGGCTCGGACTTGAGGGTGTCGGGGTCGTGTGGCGACAAGAGCGCCCAGCCACCAATAAACTCTTCGTTCTCATCGGCAACCACTCTCTTCTGGCACTCCTCGATGGCCTGGTCGCGCATGCGAGACATGGATATCGCGGGGTCTTTGGTCATCATGTTGGCCTCGAATTCGTCAAAGACCATGGATGTGACGTTGCCGAGGATAAAGTCAATGGCTGCCTGGCTAAAGTAGTCGTTGACCATTCTGGGCGGGCAAAGGCGCGGGAGTTAGCAATGCAACACCGAGGCAGACGGGGAAGAAGAAAACTCACCCATTGTAGAAGCGGGTCAGCGAGAGGCCAATATCATTGAGCGTGCCCCGATAGTCTCGCTTCTTGAATCGGGTATAGTCGCCCTTCATGGCAGCCGTAGACGCGTACTGGTTCGACACGGCATCTCCGTTGTCGGCCCACAACGTGTTGAACCAGGCCGTTTGCTGGTCCAGCTGTGCGCTCATGTCAAATCCCAGTTCCTTGAGCTGTGCTTCCAGCACGTGCTTGGCAAACGAGCTCTGGCACACGTTGGTGCGGTCCAGGCAGTCCATGCAATTGGTTCGCAGGACGCCCTTTTGCTGTCTCGTCCACGCCCCGTTGACCCGGACTGAGCTGCCGTACTCTTCCAGTTGTGGGCGGAGAATCTCTAGCAGCTGGCTGACGTTTTCAAACTTCATGCCGCGACACACGTGGTGGAAGTCGAACCACTCGAAGGGAATCAGCTGGTCGATGCTGGTCACGTTTTCGTTGCGCCTGGCAGCAAAGTCCTGGTATTTCTCGCCAATCTTCACCTCAATGCCCTTCTTTTCCACGAGATTCACCAGCTGGAGCTGTCCGTATGTCTTTTGCAATTGGTCAAAGTGCTTGGTGAAGGCGGCAAAGTTGGTGTCCTCCGAGTGCTGCAGCACCGGCATGGGCTTGAGGGAGTACGCAGTCTGGGTGAAGAACACGGGAATGCTTCCTCTGATTTGGACATAGGAGTATATCGGCTGGGCGGTGTCCCAGTTGGCTGAAGACAGTATCTGCTCGGTCTCTACACAGTTGGCTACATTGCCCTCGTCGTCGATGCCTCGCCTGAGATAGCGCAGGCCAGCGCGTTTGGTTGACCGTCGTGAGATCAGAGTCAGCACGAATTTGCTTTCGGTTGGCCTGAGCTTGGCCGGGGGGGCATCTTTGGCACTACTGCGGGCGGAAGATGCGGCAGGGGAAGAGGTTGGTGACCCTGGCGTGGACAGAAGCAAAAGTTCGACTGATTCCTGCGGCGCTTCTTCGTCCTTTTGCGGAGGGCAGCTGTCCATAACAAACGACGTCTGGCCCACAAACCCTTGCATTAACGGTAGCACAAACGATTCGTCGCCGCCGTCTATAAAAGGCTGGACCATGTGTCGGTTCCAAAAGTAAGTCTCGTCTACTTGGCGATATAGTGGTTGAGGAAGGCGGTCAGCGGCACCATGTGACATTTGCCTCCGCGTAATATCGTAATCATATGAAAAGTAAAAGCTCCGCGACGTCCCAAAGTACACGCGCATGGTCCGAATGAGCTTTGGTAGCATGGTTGGTACCAGTGCTGCTCCGGAAAGAGGTGGCGGCGTGTCACCGTAGAGCAGGCCGGCATCATCATCATCTTCGCTGCCAGCAATTGATGCGGCCTTGTTTGACGCCGACGAGGGGTTTCCACTATCACTGAGACCCATGTGTCGCTTGTGCTCGAGCAGCCACCCCGCGCGACTAAACCAGCTCTGTGCAAAGCGGCCATAGCTCCCACGCTTGCTGATGACATTCTCGGCAATGCTGTTGGGCTTGGCCGGGCTGGTTCCAGTCATGGCCGCGGCGTCGTATTCACGGGGGATGGAGTCGTCGACATCGTCATGCTCGGCGGCCACAGCTGCTCTGGCTGCCACATTGTCAAGCTCGCTGTCGCTACTGTCGCTATCATCGTCGGTGGCGGCGGCGGCGGCGGCGGTAGCGGTGGCGGCGGTGGCGGTGCGCCGAGTTCTGCCGCGGTCGAGATGCTTGTTGGTCTTTTCAATGGACTCTTCGGCGTCGCGCTGGGAGGAGCACGGCGTTATAGCAACTTCGGTGACAACGTATACGGGCGACCCGGCAATGTGAGCTACGGTTTCGCGGCGAGTGATTGTAATGAGGAAGCTGAGTTTGGATATGGTGAAAAGGCCTGTGGCAAAATACAAAGCAGTGGTCAGCGCAGTGTCCGAGAGTCGGCTTCAGCTAGTTGTAGTCACACAGTATACACATACCAATAATGCCAAAGGCCTCGAAGCATGCAGCGGGCCGGGGCGAGGTTTCGGCAGCAGCGAAAGGGCTCAGCGCTGAAGCCGAAGCTGAAGCCGACGATGACAATGACGACGACACGGCAGCCTCGCCATAGCGGATCTTCAGCGGCGCCGAGGCCCGCTGTCCTTTGGACGGCAGAGGCTGAATCAACAGTCCATCAACAGCGGCGGAAATGGACAATTTATGGGCCAGGCCGGGCATTGTGTGGCACGGGGAGAAGAGAAAGAATAAATGAATAATGAATGCAAGATGGCTGGGAAATCAGGCATCACACTTGGCCATAAGGCAGAAAAGACAGAAAGAGAAGCACGGAGAACAGAGTGGAAGCAGAGATTTTGACTTTTTTTTTTTCTTTTTTTAAACAGAAAGGGCAGGAGGTCTCTTTCTGTTTGACTTTTGTACAGAACAGGCAGGAAGTCTCTACCTGTTTGGCTTTTGTACAAGATAGGCAGGAGCTCTCTCTCCACTTGTCCTTTTTCAGGCAGGAGCTTTCTGTGTTTGTTTTTTATAGGAAGGAGCTTTCTCTGTTTGTTTTTTTTTTACAGGAAAGAGGTCTCTCTCTCCGTTTGTATCCTATGCTAGAATAGGGAAGGAGTGAACAAGATCATGTGCCTTCCTTTTTGATGCCTTTTGCCAGGGATCTCGTGCAGAATCGAGATGGAGAGGCTCTGCCGCCCTTGATGCCTGCACACTCAGGCCGGGTCGGCAGACGGCTGGTCAAGCACGGTGTTAGGGTTTGGACTCGGATTCAGGGTTACGTCATTATGAGCATCATTGAACATCATCACTGGCTGACTGACTGGCTCTATGGCCTGGATTTTCCACGAAAACTTGTTCTGTATTTTTATAATATCCTTGGTTCCTAAGCGGACGGCGGCGTGCTTAGATGGCCTGTCTCTCGACCTTCTCCTTGATGAGGCGGATGCGGTCGGCCAGCTCACTGCCCTCGTTGGAAGTGATCTAAAGACAGCAATGTATTAGCGACTTGTTGGCAATGGAATATGGGTCACGAGATTTGAGGGGGGGGAGGATAGACTTACCGAGACAGAGATAACGGCACGCGAGACACCGCAGGCACGGCCCAGAGCGGTCTTGCTGCCGACGTAGATGTAGGGGACGTTCTTGTCCTCGCACAGCAGGGGCAGGTGCAGCAGGATAGCCAGAGGGGCGGTATCAGCAGCCAGAATGATGAGCTCGGAGACGGAGCGGTTCAGGGTCTTGGTGGCCTGTGGGCGGAGAGAAGAAAATTGGCGGTTAGAAGTAGCACTGGCTGGGTGTTGGATGGTTGGATATGGATATCTCATGAGGGGCGGTTGCATACCTCGTTGGCACCCTTCTTCAGCTGGCGGGCGTGGTGGCAGGCCTGGACCAGATCGTACAGCCTGTGTGTGAAGGTGGGTCAGTTTCGAGATGCGTGGAAACGGCGTCTTACACGGCGGACGGTTTGGCGATGCGGGCGGGGGCCAAGGGCAAACTTACTCCTGCTCGAGAGCCTCGTCGGCGCGGGGCCAAACAGCCTGCTGGTCATCCATTGCGAAAGAGGTGGGTGGGTGGTATAGAAGGTATAGAACAATAATAAGAACTCAGGGTTCACTGCGTTGGCTCGCCCTGTCGTGGAAGAAAGAACAAGCAAAGGAAAAGCAAGAATGCGAAGAGTGCGAGGGTATCTGGTGATGGAGGGAAAGGAGAAGGGGAGGAAGAGGGAGAAAGCAAGCATCGAGAAAATTCTTGCGACAAGGCTTCTTCTATCCAGAGCCAAACCAATTTTTTTTTTGCCGCATTCTGGCTTAAAGCGGTATGGGCCAGGCGGGAAGGCGGTGAGAAGGGTAGGACATAGGGTTTGGGGTGTGTGCGGCCTAGGGTCTGGGTGTGTTAGGGTGTGTTAGTGTGTGTTAGTGTGTGTTAGAGTGCGTTAGGGTCTCGCGGCAAAAACGCCTAGGCCAGATGCATGCGGCGTGAAATTCACAAGAATGCCACACCACACGCATCATCATACCCAGTGCGCAACAACCACTGCTCTGCGGGCTTTACCAGCGGATAAGCCTCTGGAAAGATGGGGACCGCTAATCTCTGCGACGGGGGCCATGGGCCATGGTATGGTCCCTCTCGAGCTTGCTGCGCCATTGCGAATCCGAGCAGGGTCACGTGATGGTGCATGCCGCGCTCTCATTCGCTGGCTGGCTGGGCCGCAGCTGCTTAGTAGCCAAAATATGGCGAAACAAGGCTGGCTCGACAGGACAGGACAAGTGAACTCCTCTCTAGCTTAATATGTAGCTTGTGTCCGTCCTTTTCCGCCTCTCAGCTTTTCATCTTCTTTTCTTCTCGCCCCTGCTGTGAATCTGTTCTCGCTCCATTACACTTCTCTGTTTCTTATCCCACGTGCGCCATCATCATCATCAACAACCACAACAACAACACTCTGCTTCTCGTCTCGGTTCGCTGCCTGTTGTCGCCCTTCATTCACCTGGCCATCTTCTTCTCTTTCGTTTTACTCTACCCTTGACAAATATCGCTAAAATGGCCACTGAGCTTTGGTGAGTGCTTTTTGCTGTAGCCTAGCCCTCGGCCGTCTCATTTCCATCTCCATCGCCGTCGCCCAGGACCCGCGTGTCGTGCTGTGCGCGTCGTCGCCGTCTGCTGCCGCTGTAGACGCTTGTACTAGTCCTGCCGCGTCGTGCCCTTCGCTGCTGGCCCTTTGCTGCTGCCGGTCGTCTGCGGCGCGCGGCATTATGGCCCTCCCAAGACCCACTGCCTTGCCGTCGTCACCACCACCCGCGTGATCCAGTCCCACGTTCAACTGCTAACCGTCCCGTGTTCGTCTGTAGCCCCGTCTATGCGGTATGTTGCGCAATGCTTCCCATTACCGTCCCTGTCCTGCATTGGGATAGCCATCCACGTATTCCGAACGAGCCAGCACCCCACAGATGCACAGCGCAGATTGTTCCATAAACAACACGCCCATTGCCTGCCAACAGACAATAAACGCGCATCGCTCAATCCAGAGCCATCGCCACCTCGATCCGCGAGTCATTTTCAGCACCATGCCGTCGTGATGAATTGGCTCGGAGTCGATGATGGCGTTGCCGCCTGCCTCGGAATCTATGCGCGCCAGCTCACCCCCCCCCCCTCACTGTACCACCACCGCCACACCAGCTCTACCCATACTAACATTTCATCACGTAGCCCTTCTTCGGTGCCATGGGCTGCACGTCCGCCATCGTCTTCACCTGCCTGGGTGCCTCGTACGGCACTGCCAAGTCCGGTGTCGGTGTCGCCGCCATGGGTGTTTTGCGTCCCGACCTGATTGTCAAGAGTAAGTCTTTTTTTGTTTTGGCAGGCCGCGTCTTTGCCACCATTTGTGCAGCTAGCTAACACGCGCCCTCTTCGTCCTAATCTAGACATTATCCCCGTCGTCATGGCTGGTATCATTGGTATCTACGGCCTGGTCGTCTCAGTGCTGATTTCCGACGGTCTCAAGCAGCAGCTGCCCCTGTACACCGCCTTTGTGCAGTTTGGCGCTGGTCTGTCGGTTGGCCTGGCTGGTCTGGCCGCTGGCTTTGCCATTGGTATCGTCGGTGATGCTGGTGTGCGTGGAAGTGCCCAACAGCCCCGTCTGTTTGTCGGCATGATTCTGATTCTGATTTTCGCCGAAGTCCTGGGTACGTACTGCTGGCTGTGTTTCTTTGCTCTGCTTTGCTCCTCGCTGCCTCTGTTTTTTTTTCTTCTTCTTCTGTCTGACTGGCCTGCTAACCAACCCTCTGTCACCCCCCCTCGCAGGTCTGTACGGCCTGATTGTTGCTCTGCTCATGAACTCCAAGGCCACTCTGGGTGCCGAGTGTTAAACGCGCCCGATCTTGCTGCTGCTGCTGCTGCTGCGCCCTCCCTCTCCCGCTTCTGTGTGTCTTGCTCTCCTCGCGTCGTGTCAGGCTAGTTAGCTCGCCGCCACGTCGGCCGTAGTCGGGCCAGAAGAGGCCAAAACGGGTACACCACGCCAGACCCGACGGATATTTTTGTTTTCTGTCTCTCTGTCTCTGTCTCTGTCTCTCTCTCTGTCTCTCTGTCTTCTCCTTGCTCCCTGTTTCTTTTAGTACTACTTACTCTGACCCAATTCTCATCTATCCACGCACGACATTCAAACAACGATTTCTTTTTCTTTCTTTTGTTTTCTTTTATTTTTTTAAAAAAAAAAAAAGAAAAAGCGACTGTATAATTTCTTTTGGGTGAATGCTGCCATCTCTTGATGCATAGAGATTGCATGCACGTAAATGTCAGTCAGTGTCCTTGTGCTGGTCACGTGGTCGGGCCAATGGGCAACTGTTATTATGGTGGCTCTTTGGGTACTATTTATGTTTTCTTTTTTTTTTACTTCTTTTTTTTTCAATTCTTCATGGGCCCTTGCATGACCTCAGCGTGCAGTGCACCACCAAATAAAGACGAATATACAACATCAACAACAACATCAACATCACCAAGACCGTTGATCCCAGCAGCCAATCACTCAACATGCACTCTACACACATCCCTGTTTCTATAGTTGCTCACAAAGTCAACTTGAATGCAAAGAGTTGAAGAAATAATTTTCTTGTGTTGATTATCTGGTGCATGGTTTGATTACAGTGTATTAAAAAGCAAGCAGGGAACTCCAGAAGACGTCCACGCGCATGAGACGGTGGTTAGACCTGGCATGCTGTGGTATTGTATGGTATGCAAGAACTGCGTTTGGGGATTTGATGATGGTGATGTGATTATGGGGGTGGTCTGGTTCTCTCACCAAGGCACAGCAAGACCTCGTGGAGAAAGCGGTATCATGAAAATAACAAAATGAACGAACAAACCAAAGGGAGACAGAAAGGGGGGAGGGGGGTTTAAAAAAACAGGGAAAAAAGAAAAAAAAAGAAGGAAAAAAAAAAGTGCCCGCATCAGGCCTTAGATGACGTAGGGGATAAACAGATACGGCACCTGGCGCTCATACTCGAGCCATGCCTCGCCGTACTTGAAGCGGCAGCGGCGGATGTCGCGCGCGGCACGGTGGGCAATCATGCAGCAGAAGAAGATGGGGTAGAACCAGGGAAAGGGTGAGTCGAAGCCGGTAATCAGGCCCCAGCAAATGGCAAAGAAGGCGTCACAGCTGTAGTGCAGCTTGCGCGCCATGCCGTACCAGCCGTCGACGAGGATGGTGCCGCCGTCGGGCGTGCGGATGGTCTTGGGGTTGTGCAGCGTCTGCCACGGCACCTGCGGAAAGGTGTTGCGGAAAACGGCCTGGCCGCGCTCCATGGCGCGGAAACGGTTCTTTTGGCTGTTGCACGAGTCCCAGACCCAGTAGACGAAAATGTAAGAGGCGAACAGGACGGCCAGGGCGGGCTTGCTCCACTGGTACTCGGAAGGGTGGTGGTTGGCCAGGTATAGGGTGCAGTGACAGTAGGAAAAGGGCACACCAGCCAGATTCCAGAAGATGAGCATGAAGCCCCATTTCTCGTAGTACATGTCCCTAGTGAGTTTGTTAGTCAGTTGGTCAGAGAGTTGATCGGCCGGTCAGTCAGTCAGTCGGTCGGTCGGTCAGTCAATCAGACAGTCATTCCGTCAGTCTGTCATTCCGTCATTCAGACAGACAGTCAGTCAGCCAGCCTGTCTGTCTGTTTGTCTGCCAGTCTCTCTGCCAGTCTTCTGTCTGTCCAAGAAGAGAAAAAGAGAAAAAGAAGAAGAAAAAAAAGAAAAAAGAAAACAGCGTCATTGTCATTTCTTCTCTCCCCTTCTCTACTTACCACGTCGGGACAATCAGCTCCTCGCCCTTGGAGCAGGCATTGGCGTACAGAAAGTGGGCCATCAGGAGAAAGCACACTTCGCCCGAGACATAGCCGTAGCGGTCCCACTGGCGGGCAGCAGTGGCCCAGGTCAGGAGAAAGAGAATGTACCAGGGCAGGCGCACCTCAAAGAACATTTTGAAGTCGAGGATGCCAAACATGCGCGGGTTCAGCTCGGCACCCATGAAAAAGTCGTAGATGGGGTAGCCAGTCATGCGGTGCTCGGCTCCTCGCATCAGAGCCGAGACATAGGCGATGACGGAAACGGCAAAGCCGCTGATGATGGAGACTGTCATGAGACTGCCAAAGTTGTCAATAACGCTTTCGAGGTGAAACAGGCCGGACAGTTGCAGTAGCGACACAATGATAATAGTAAAGTAGAAGCTGAAATATGCGTTGCAGTAGTACTTGAGCTGCTTGCCGCCTTCGTGGGGCAGCGGCTTACCGTACTGCCAGACGCCGGGGAGCGTGCAGTAGCAGATGGCCTCAAAAACAAACATGCCCCAGTAGACCTTCCAGGCCCAGAGCGTGGGGTAGGCGCCATCGAGCACGAGAGCATAGAGGTGGCGCACGAATTCAGGCACAGACTGGCCGTCGTCGGGCAGCGGCAGTTTTCCGTTGTAGTAGGTGGCGCCGGCCCACATCCACCACATGAGCAGCGGGAAGCCAATCATGAGCGTGAGCGTGCCGAGCGAGCCACCAAACTCAAGCTCGCCCGAGTAGTCGATCTTGGGCGAGTGGCCCGAGATCCAGCCGTCGACCATCTTGAGCGAGGAGGAGGGCATTGACACGACGTTAGAGGTCGAATGCGCCGCAGAGTCGGGTGTCTCCAGCTTGGCACGGGCGGGCTTGGAAGAGGGCGGCGGCGAGTAGACAGTCTGGTAGTTTCTGGTGACGTCTGAGGAGCTGTGAGACGAGCCCTGTGAAGACTCACTGCCGCTGCTGTTGATGTTGCTGCCGCTGCTGCTGCTGCTGCTGCTGCTGCTTCTACTGCTTCTGCTGCTGTTGCTCCGGGAAGAAGCAATCAGCTGGGTGCGCTCCCCACTGGAGGGTTCAGGCGCAGGCGCAGGCGCAAGCGCGGGCGCGGGTGTGGGCGCGGACGCGGGCGCGGGCGCGGGCGCATCAAAGCTATGCATAGTGGAGTGGCGGTGTTTACTGGCCGGGTATCAAGGGCCGAGACGCAAGAGATGAAGGAAGGATGTGTGTATGGTGGCTTCCTGGTATAAATAATTTTGTATGACAACAGCGTCGGGCTCTGAGCCGCCGACGAAAACCAGTATCAGAGCGAATGGAGCAAGCAAGCAAGGCAAGCAAGGTTTGGTGGAGAGGGGGGAAAGTAAGAAAGGGTGGAGATGAGGAGAAGCAGAAAAGAAGAGAAGGAGACGGGAGGGGAAGCAATTTATGGATTTATAGGGTTTATGGCAGGAAAAGTTACAAGTGACAAGTGACGACAAATCGAACAGGGCAGGAACGCAAGAAGGACGTGAAAGAAGAGGAGGGGTTCTTTCCTTCTAAGCCGAATGTGGCTTCATTTCATTTTACGGATGTGGGTTGAATGAAGCACGAGGATTTATTCACCTGCTTTTATTTCTTTCTTTCTTTCTTTTCAGTTTAGGAAAGAGGCGGCTAGTCATGAGCAGGTGCGAGGTGAGTCTGGAAGGTATGAGGTGTGGGTGGGTGGGTTATGGCGTGGTGTGTCTACAGAAGAGGCAGGAAGCAAAGCGATGCTTTCCACAAGCCGTACAAGCTGCACAGAACACAGAAACGCAGAACACCACAGAACACCGCAGAGCGCAGAGCGAAGAGCAAAGAGCGCAGAGCACAGGACACAGCAACACAGCAACACAGCAACACAGCAACAACAAAGAAACAAGACGCCTAATACGCGAGCAAGCTTGAACTTTGGGCTGTCAGTTGTTCACTCATACGCCCCCCCCCCCTTCCATGTCTACCGCACTAAGACGAACAACTATGGCAGGCGCTTGGGACCAAACTTTATTTTGCGAGCAGGGGTGGCGGAGAAAGGACCGTTTTGACTCTGACCCACTTGATCTGCTTCGTCCGGCGTCCGTTTGATTCCATGCCCCATTTTTGGTAGAAAGATGGGCCTGATTGGAGCATTGTTTGTAAGCAAAAGCTTGAATGGAGGATAGGAAATGGGAAGGTGCAGAAAAAAAAAGAAAAAAAAAAACAAGAGAAACCCAAGAATTGGTTGAGGGAAGGAGCAATACAAGATCAAAGCAAGTACAAACAGGAAGAGAAATTTCTGCGCTCTTGCCCAAACAGAAGCTGGACCAGGCGTTGCTGCTTCCTTCCGTTACAGGGTCGCTACTTCTCTTGTTTTCTCTTGTTTGTCCGGCAGTACAAATAAAAGTAAAAGACATCAACATCAGGTGTTGTCCCTCTCCTCTTGCCAAATTCTCTTGCAACCCGCGTACAGATTGTCTCGTCTCTCGTCTCTCGTCTCTCGTCTCTCGTCTCTCGTCTCCGGACCACTCACTGTATGACGTCCTTGCAGAGCTGTTGCGGTGCATGACGCCCTAACCGAGCCCAAGTCATGGTTCCTTCTTGCCTTCTCCATGCTTGGCAAGACCAGGGAAAAAAGAGTGGGGGGTGGGTCGGTCGATCGGTCACTTGAGCTGTTGCTTCTGTGGGTTCTTGCTCCTGCCTTTTCATGCTCTTGTGCTGCAACTGCAGGATAACACCGGCGTTGCAAACAAACGAGCTACGCCCCGTTCCTTTCTTTTCTCTCTCTCTCTCTCTCTCTCTCTCTCGCCCCGCTTTCCTCCTCCCCCTCCAACAAAGGCCAAACATCATGTGTACGTGGTACATGGTACAAGGTACATGGACAAGCAGACAAGCTCGGCGTGTAGCGGCACATGATTGTATGTACTCACTGACATGGCAGCCGCCGCATCACACAAGGTCTCGGCATAGACGCCGAGAGATGTCCCATCTATAGCACAGGGGGGGGGGGGG
>JADILG010000561.1:666-15159 GCA_017591655.1 Thielaviopsis populi
AAAAAAGAAGAGGAAAAAAAAAAAAAAGAGAGAGAGAGGGGGGGGGGTGGGGGAAAAGGGGAGGTTTTTTTTTTTTTTTTTTTTTGTTGTTGGAGGCAAATCCTGGAAACAAAGCAGCGAGAATGTCACACAGGTTACCTCATTGGGGGAGGAGAGGAGAGGTGAGGTGAGGTGAAAAGAGGTGCGTAATGATGGTTATGTAGGAGGGGAAGAAGCAAAAAGAAAAAAAAAACAAGAGAAAATGATTGAAAAATAACAGGAAAATGTCACCACCGCATGGAGTTCGCCGCCTGTTGTTTTCAGCTGCTCTCCAACAAAAAAAAGACGAAAAAAAAAACAGAAGCTATGGCCTCTCCAAATAAAAAGAGAAAATACGACCTATTTTACGGCATAAAAACGACATTTCTTTTCTCTTTTTTTCTCTTTCTTTTTCTCTTTCTTTTTCTCTCTTTTTCTCTTTTTTTCTCTTTTCTCCCTCCAAAAAGAAACACTGTGCATCTCCCACCTACACCTCGCCTACACTGTCACACCACACTGTGCCGTCATCGGGCGCCACCCGCCGACAAAATCCACCGAGAAAAAGCGGAGCCATTAGGTATCTAGCTCACCGAGAAAGAAAAGTCTGGCTCACCGATCATTCACTGCCATCTCTTCCTCACCGAGCGAGCAGCCAAACTACCGTCGCAAACTCCGTCTTAATCCGCCGGCACAACGACGAGCAGAGCCGCTCTTTTGCAGCTTCTTTTCTATAATCACAGAAAATTATGCCTTTATTTCTTTTTTTTTCTTTTTCTCCTCCTCCTCTTGTCTTGCTCTTTTCCATCTTTTATTCTTCTTGTTTGTTCTTCTTCTTCCTTTTTTTTCTTCGCCCTCCTTTTCCTCTCAACTTCACCGTCTCTCCTCCTCCTCCTCCTCCTCCTCCTCCTCCTCCTCTTCTCCCTGTCCAAACCAGCGGCAGCCTCCGCCCGCTTCGCTTCCCTTTTGTTTTTAAAGCTTCCTGCTCTGCCAGCACCGGATGCTACCGTCGTGTTACTTTTCCACACTCACTCACTCACTCGCCCCTCCCAGTATCCCGAGTTGATCCGTTTTATTGTCTACTTATTCTTTATACACTGGCCCGGGCATGTCCCAGACACCCTTCTGTGAGCCAAAGTGTGAGTGTGGCTGGCTATTTGTTGAAATTCAAACCTTTCCTTCCCTTCCCTTCCTGAATACCCAAAATCCCAACATATGTATACATGTCTTCTCCCCCTCCTCCCCCTCCTCCTCCTCCTCCTCCTCCTCTCCCATGCTGCTCCTTAGTGGTGGAACAGGCGAGTGCCCTGGTGCACAAAAGTCATGCCCAGAGTCTCAGCCGTCGCAAAGACCAGGTCGTCGTTCTGGCTACCCGTGGGAGCAGCAATGTACTTGACTCCGCTCCGGGCCGCGCGGTACACGTTGTCCGTGAAGGGGAACTGCAGAAACCATCAAGTTAGCATATTGCATCGTTTCTTGTCTTTTCTTCCCTGCGCGCCAAAGCAACAAGGTAAAAGCAAAAGACAGAAAGAAAAACCGGGAAAAGAAAAAAAAAAAGAAAAGAAAAGAAAAGAAATCACTCACAAAGGCATCGCTCGACACGGCCACATCCGTCAGCTTCGACAGCCACTCCTCGCGCTCCGCTTCCGTAAACGCGGCAGGCACATTCTCAAACACTCCCTCAAAGCTCTCCCGTTCCGGCCCGCCCTTGGGCAGCTCGCCGCTGACTAGCAGGTCAATGGCGTTGGACTTGTCGGGCCGCTTGGTGCCCTTCTTCCACTTGATGCCGAGCACGCGCGGGTGGAAGCGCAGCCACCAGTTGTCCGCCTTGTCACCCGCCAGGCGCGTGCAGTGGATGCGCGACTGCTGGCCGGCTCCCAGACCAACGACTTGGCCACGCGTAGCGTAGCACACAGAGTTGCTCTGCGTGTACTTGATGGCAATCGTGGCAATCGTCAAATCACGCAGCGCCTCTTCCGGCAGCGAAGCTCCCGCCTTGGGAATCAGCACGTTGGAGAACGACGCGGGCGAAATGACAACATCGTTGCGGCCCTGCGTCAGGTTGATGCCGTACACAGTGCGCACCTCCTGCGACTCGGGCTCGTACGCCTCGTCCATCTGCAGCACCAGGTAGCGTCCGCCCTTCTTCTTCTGAAGAATCTCAAGGGCAGCAGGCTCGTAGCCAGGCGCAATCACACCGTCAGACACCTCCTTGGAAATGATTTTGGCAGTGGGGAGGTCGACAACCTCGGACAGCGCAATCATGTCGCCAAAGCTGCTCATGCGGTCAGCACCACGGGCACGGGCATACGCCTGGGCCAGCCCAGACTCGTCAATTCCCTCAATGTCCTCGACAAAGTACACCTTCTTCTCCTCGGCCGTCAGCGGAAGGCCAATGGCAGCGCCAGCGGGCGACACGTGCTTGAAGCTGGCAGCAGCAGGCTTGCCCAGAGCTCTCTTGAGCTCCTTGACCAGGGGCCAGGCGTTGAGCGCATCCAGCAGGTTGATGTAGCCGGGAGAGCCGCTCAGGACCTTGTAGGGGATATCACGGCCCTTGGTAAATGCAGACGCGGGCTTCTGGTGGGGGTTGGCGCCATAGCGCAGAGTCATGTGAGACGCGCCGTCAGCGTACTGCTGACGGAAGTAGGCCGAGATGGCAGTGTCGTAGTCGGCAGTCGACTCGAAAGCCTTGAGGGAGTAGCGGTTGCGCGACTCCTGCGAGATGGAGCCCGTGGCAAGCTCCTTGAGGAAGCCTGCGTAGTCGTTGGGGTCACTGAGAATGGTGACACGGGCGTGATTCTTGGCGGCAGCGCGCAACAGAGTCACGCCACCAATGTCAACCTCCTCGACGGCCTGGGGAATAGTGACATCGGGCTTGGCAATGGTCTCCTTGAAGGGGTACAGGTTGCATACAACAAAGTCGACCTTGCTAATGTTCTGCTCGGCGAGGTCCTTTTCGTCCGACGGGATGTTGCGGGCCAGGATACCGCCGTGGACAGCAGGGTGAAGGGTCTTGACACGGCCGCCCAGCATCTCGGGGGCCTTGGTGATGGCGGAGACGTCCCTGAGAGAAGAAGAAGAAGAAAAAAAAAAGAAGAGGAGTTAGTAAGGGCCAATAGAGGGCATAAAGCACTCGAGGAGCCACGGCAGAGCTAATGCGCCGCCCGCCTGTAGCTCGTAGTTGGTAGCTCATAAGCTCGTAAGCCCGCAGAAACAGCCGTAAAACTCACTCAACAGCAATTCCGGCCTCGCGGACCATCTTGGCCGTACCGCCGGACGCCAGAATGCGGACGTTGTTGGCGGCGAGACCCTTGGCCAGATCCAGCAGGCCGGTCTTGTCGTAGACCGACAGAATAGCAATGGGGCGAGTATCGGCCATTGTATATGCACGCGTGTGACTGTGGGAATGGGAGAGAGAAATGTGAAGATTGTAGAACTGCCAAAGCAACGCGAAATGGAAACAGTTGGAGCTGAAGCAAAAAGAAAAGGAAAAGAAAGGAAAAGAAAAGAAGGAAGAAAAAAAAAAAGAAGAGGGAAAAAAATGTTGACGCAATAATAATAAAAAATAATAAAAAAATAAAAAATAAAAAGAGGGGAGCTGTATCAATGTACCTTTGCGGCCATCCGGTCAGAGTAGTTTCCCTTTTGCCTTTTTGCTACAGGCTGCGGGCTGCGGGCTGCTGACGGCAACTACCACTGGAACTGCAACTGCAAACTGCAATTACTTTGCCATGCTTCGACTACAACGCAAAGGTGGGGTTGAAAATTCAACTCTGAGTCGCGGGCAACTGCTTGTTTGGGTGGAGTACTAAGCCAACCCCAAAATCTCACGGTCTCGGCCTTGAGATGGAGCCACATGGCAAATGCAGCGTGCCACTCATTACACCATACAATCGCACGGGATTCACACAAGTCCATTGAGGTATCACTGAACGGGAGCCATCTGCGTACGGATATTTGGCTTGTGTCTTGATCTCTCTCATGCTCAGCCTTGGAAAGATGTATAACCCCGCGCCAGCGTTCCGACTATTTTGGGCTGTTGCCGGAATCGGCCACTCTCATTTAGCTCCATGCAAAACCCAAAGGAACAAAAAAAAATGGGGAGTTCCTGCCACTTGAGTGAGTCAAGTTCAAACCAATCACAATTTGCCTTGTGAAAAAAGAAAAAGAAAGGAATGCTCCTAAGACCATCTGAACTTTTCCTCCAAGTTTAGCAATTGCTCAGGGCAAAAACAAATCTCACATTACACAAAGATTACATGTTAGTAAGAAGTGGGACAAAGGGCTTGAGACAATGACACCATGGGCACAAGTCTGGGCTGGTGGCTGGTGAGTACAAAAGAAAGTTAATATCAATTCCGATGGTCTTGGAAGCATCTCTAGACAATTGGGGGAAAACGGGGGGAAAAGGAAATAAATAAAACAGAAAATCAACAGAAAGACAAAGCAAAAGACATCACAGACTGAATGAGACCCGATCAAGAGAATTCGAAGCAAGCAGGCTACAAAAGAACTTCAGATACAAAGAAAAACAGAGCAATAACAACTCCTGGTGGACTAGTGTGACAAAGGCTATAACAAGAAAGACAAGAAAAACGAAATAAGACAATATAATAAACGGCTAGAAGGCTTAAATGCAGCCTGGGCACCCCACAGGTCCCCTAGACATCATCACATGCAGCCATCAGGCCAACCACTCGCCAGTCCCTCTCTCTCTCTCTCTCTCTCTCTTGCTGTCCCTCAGCCCATCAGTGTGTGTGCATGTTTGTATGGACATAGGAAACAAGAACAAAAACCAGGCAGACAGCAAGCAAGTACACAGACATGTCGCAATACATGGCACAGACACTTATTTTATGCTTCGCGTGACTCGAATGCGCTTTACACGCACAGCGATACTAGAGTAAACGACATCATATTCGAGAAATATATGCAGGCAGAATATAAACCATGGATATCCAAGAGAGGTACCGAAACAGAGCGGACACGGGCTGACGAGATCAGAGAAAGAAGAGGGGCGGAGGAGGGTGAAGAGAAGAAAAGAAAGAGAAATAGAATAAAAGAAAAGCGAGAGAGCTTTGTGCAAGACGGAGGATTCAGAGTCGTGTGACATAAAAACAGCGGGCAGAGAACGGAAAGCAAGTAGTCGGATCTCAGCTGCACCGAGCACTCTTGAAGGGGGGCTATCCAAGGAGGAGCATCCCCGCTTAGTTGTAGTAGCGGATGTAGGCAGTGCCGCCTTCCTTGAGAGCAGCCTGTAGTTGACGTGGTTAGCAAGATTGATGAGGTTCGTCAAGAGAAAAAATCAAAATATAAAAGGCAGATATAACTTACGGTGCATCCAGTGGAGGAGACAGTGTAGACGTTGTTCTCGAGCTTGCAGGTGATTTCGTTGCCCTGCTCATCGAACAGGGGGTTGACGTCGCCGGTAATCTCAATGTTGAAGTCCAGCAGGGCGTTAGTGGTCGGCTTGTTGGGGAAGATGGAGATGAAGGTGATGCCATCAGCGTTCTTGCCAACACCGACGTTGACAGGAGCCCAGTTGCCGGCACCCTCGGGGTCAATGTCGGATTTCCAGACGCAGGCCTGCTCCTTGGTGTAGCCCTTCTTGTTGACATAGTACTGGGCAGTGGTGGGCTTGTTGTCCCAGACGTAGGCATTAGGAGAGTAGGGGTTGGTCAGAGGGACCTTGGCGCCAGGCTCGGCAATGGCCGGGATGGTCATGGACTCGGTGCCGGGATAGTCGGTGCGGCAGGTGGAAACAACCTCGTCCAGTTCGTTCTTGATGTAGACGCCGCCGGCGCCGGCAACACACAGGGTTTTGTAGCCCTCGCGGGTCAGCTCCAGGTAGCCGTCGGCGTTGCAGTAGATGCCGCCAATGGACTCCAGGGTGCTGCCCTGGGCACTGGGCCACTGGGACTTTTCCATGCCAACGGGGCAGGCGTAGGAGCAGAAGGACTTCTTTCTGCATGTTTCGCCACTAATGGCAGTTGAGATGCCACTAATAACCTTGTCCCACAGCGAGTAGTTGGGGGCGTTCTGGATGCCGGTCCAGCCACCAAGACCAAGGTATTCTTCGGCAACCGGACCGTAGTCGCTGGGGAACTGGGAGCACTTGATCTTGCCGCTGGGGAATTCGGAGTTGACGCCGGTGCCAGATTCATAGCTGGAATCGTCATCATCATCGTCGTCGTCGTTGTCGGTCTCAGTGGGCTTAGCGGTCGAGGACACGACTGTGGAGGTAGAGGTTGACGTGGTGGTGGGAGGGGGCGAAGAGCTGGACTCGGAAGTTTCAGTGTAGGCCTCGATGAAGACACCTCCGGTAGACGAGGTCGAGGTGGAAGTCGGGGTGGGCGTGGAGGTAGTGGTGGGAACGGGGGTGACGAAGGTGGGCTCGGACTCGCCAATCACGGCGTAATCGCCGTTCTTGATGCCCTCGGCGGCAACCTCGGCATTGACCTCCTTGCCGTTGGCGTAGTAGACGGTGTGGACGGGGCCGGCAACCCAGACGACGCGGGTGTCACGCGCGGCCAGGCTGCGCTTGTGCAGGCGGTTGTGGCGACCGTGAGAGGTGGCCTCGGCCACGGTGGCAACGAGAGAAAGGATAACGGCGTGCTTCATTGCAAAGAATAGGACCAGGAAATCTAGATCTGTGTCAAGTATTGGCACAGGCAGCGCGCGTTATTGGGTCAGTATGGAGATGAACGAGAGGATAGACGTCGAGAGGTCGAGGGACGGAGAAGAGAAGGAAAGAAAAGAGTTGGCATCGTAGGAGCCCTGATGTGGATGTCTTCTTATAAGGGAGGTCCACTTGAAAAGAAAAAAAGAAAAAGGAAACAGAACGGAACTTTGAATCCGTTAATCTTCCCCTTCTTCCTACTTCCTACGAGCCCAGGATATCAGATCACAGGGCTTTTGAGGAAGCGAGGCACGCATGTAGGGAAGGGGGGCTTCTGCATGAGACCAGGTCGGCTAGGCCAGGCCAGCAAGCCCGGTGGGTCGTGGCCCATGACAAGAAGAAGAGGTAAAGGCGAGGCAAGGAAAGGAAAGGAGCAGGCGAAAATCAGGCGGAGAAGAGAGAGCAAAAATAGAGGCGGAAAGACAGGCGGTGGGTGGGTTCAGACTCACGGTTTGCTGGCGTCAAGAACAAGACAGGCTTTGGGGGCAGATTCTCGTCGGCAAGTAAATGAGTGTGAAACGACAGATGGCCGTGTGATTAAGTGGCAGAAGAGAAAGCTTTCCAAGTAAGTCGAAGTTGAAGAAGACGAAAAGTCAAAAAAGGAGTGTGGTAGAGAAGCCGGACAAGACGTTCTCAGTTGGATACAAAATCAAACTTGGATTGGCAAAGCCTGAGAGCAAGAAGAGGGCAAAGAAAGGAAAGAAAAAAAGAAGGAAACC
The DNA here is from genome assembly GCA_017591655.1 of Thielaviopsis populi. Taxonomy (NCBI): domain Eukaryota; kingdom Fungi; phylum Ascomycota; class Sordariomycetes; order Microascales; family Ceratocystidaceae; genus Thielaviopsis; species Thielaviopsis populi. The sequence continues at coordinate 8,080 of JADILG010000561.1, forward strand.
AGAGAAAAAGAAAAAGAAAGAAGGGGAGAAAAGGAAAACGGACAGACGCAGGTGGATGCATGGCGTTTAATGGGATCTGGCTGAAGGAGGCCTTGGCCCAGCAAAAGCAGGGGAATAACATGAAGGCTATAGGGGACGACAGGACGACAGGAGATGACAGGATGAGGGGGGGCGTGGGTGTTTGTGGCGTGGCGCTATAGGGCTATGGCGCAGTGTGGGAGGGGAAAAGTCGAGTCGGGGCGGTAGTAGGCCGGCCTGGCTTCATGTGAGCAGGATCTGGGTGAAATTACAAGACATTGGCACTAGGAGGCACTGCAACGACGACAAGACTGCAAGCCTACCAGACCACAAGACCGCCGGCCCCTAAAGCACCAGGGCTTTCTCTTTGTGTCCCCCCTCTCTCTGGGGGGAGGAGGGGGGCAAGGGCGGTCTAGCTGGGCCACTCACACGGGCAAGGGGCCCTTTTGGCTCTGCCACCAAAACCCCACTAACGAAGCCTAAATCCAGGCACAACAAAGCCAGCAGCAGCACCCAAGTCGACAGAAACAGAAAAGCACCTAAAGGAATGAATAAAAGGAATAAAGCGAAAGTCCGTTTCATGGGCGCCGGCGTGCCACCTAAAGGGACGTACCTTGCAGCACGAGCCGTTGCGGCTTGTGATTGGCCAGCTTGGCTGCAGGCGACTCCACTCACGGGACCCGAATTTCAAAGTGGCCCCTTTCTAGAGGAAAAAGGCGGGGCCATTGTGAGTATGGCCAATGGGAGGCGGCGATGGGGAAGAGTGTAAGTGAGAGCCTCTGATTTGCCAAAAAGGAGCAAGAAACAGAAATATAAATATAAAAGAATGAAATAAAGAATTAATAGAAATAAGCATTATAAAGGATAAAATATATATGTAGCAAGTAGAATAAGAGAATAAAATATAAAATAAATACACACACAGCACACAGCACACAGCTCAGAACCTCCAGGGAAGCAATATCAAAAGAAAAAGGCAACGCGGCTTCTTGGCAAGTCTCTCGTCCCTCTATTAAGCACACGCCACGCCCTCGCCCTTATACCCACCCCCCTCTCTCTGTCTCTCTCTGTCTTTCTCTCTCTCTCTTTCTCTCTCTCTCTCTGTTTTCTCCCTCATAGCCAAAGGAAACAAAAAAACCAAAAACGAAAAAAACTCTATTTATTGTTCGTGATCAATTAACGGCGCGGTTTCTTTTTTTAATCTCCTTCTGTTAGCAAGGCTTTTGTTTCCAGAAAAAGCATCGCCTGTTCTGCACTGAAATGAAGGTGTGTATGTGTGTGGCGTGGCAGCAGAGGGCTTTGTTTTTTTTTTGTTTTTTTTTTGTTGCCTTGGTTCCTGTTGTTATTTCTGTACGCTGCCGTGGGGGTTGTCTGTCTGTCCTGTTCTTGTTCTTGTTCTGGTTCTGTCATGCTGTCATGTTAATCTCATGTCGTGCCGATCTGCCTCTCCCTCTTTTCTCTCTCTCTCTCTCTTTCTCTCTTTCTCTCCCTCTTGCCCTCTTGCCCTCTTGCTCTCTCACTCTCCCTCTCCCTCTCCCTCTGCTGCCCACCTCCCCCCAAGCCTAGGCCAAGCTCTCCCACAACTCTCCTCATCTCGTTGATCCCTTGCCTTCCCTTCCCTTCCCTTCCCTTCCCTTCCCTGCCCTGCCCTGCCCTGCCATCCTTTTGCCTCTGTCCACGTAGTAGCCCAACCCTCTTCCTTGATCTGTGTTTCCGCCTCTGTAGCTGCATTGGTCTTGCGTATGCCGTTCGAACAACGCTCAGCAACCACTCACCCACCGACAGACAGACAGACAGACAGACAGACAGACAGACAAAAAGAAAAGTGAAGCCCGTCTGGTTCTGTTGTTCGGCGGGACGTGAACTTGACAACAATCCAGAGAAACATCCTGCACGTGTACCATATCCACATATCAACTTCACTGTCTGCACGTGTACAAATGTTCATAGACTCACTTCCTTACGCACATGGTTGGCCACATGCTCGCTACGCTCCCCTCGCGCGCGCTGCAGGAGGCTGGAATGGAAGCCAGCGTGGTATGTCAACAAGACTGAGTCGACTAAGACGAAGAGGAATATGTATGTACACACAATCCTCTTTTGTCCTTTTTTTTTTTTCTTTCCCTCCATATCCTGCTGCCAAATATTGACACTTTTCTCCGACCTCTGGTCGACGAGGGAGGCCCCAAGAACCCCAGAACCCCAGAGCCCAGAGCCCAGAACCCAAGAACCCACGAACCCACGAACCCACAGCTATCATCAACAACAATAACACACACAAACAAGTCTGTGGAATATAGAGCATACGACAATGCCAACATCCAGCATACGTCTAGCCAGGTCCAAGGGAGAGAGGCATATGCTGTTCTGCTGTTCTGCTGAGTCGTAAGGGAGGACTACTGGCGTCCATTTGGATGTTATTGGATATTGAAATCTTTGTCATGTATCTATGTACTTCAAATATGTTGGTTCCGTTGCTTCGCTTCTCATACAACAAACATAACACTCGGCTGGTAACAAAGCAAAGCAGCAATAAGGTTTGCCGCAGCATCGGAGATATATCATCAAGTCTGGTGGCTTTGTTTCTGTTATGGTGCTGTGGCTGTGGCTGTATGCTGTGTATTGTGTGCTGTGTGCTGTGCTACAATATCGAGGCAGGGCCATGTCGCGACGGCCACGATGACCACGATAGAGATAGGGGTAGAGGTACTCTAGTCTTTGACTTTCTCTTCTCCTCTTTCCCTCACTCTTCCCCCCCTCCTCCCTATATGTGCTAACCCTCTTGGAATAACCCTAATAACAGGCAACCCAGCCAAAGTCTCTCTTGGCTCATCTCCTCAGCCACTTCTTCTGTTTATTTTTTTCTCTTCTTCTTTTCCTTTTTTTTCCCTGTCTCAGTTGACACTTTGTCTCAGCACTTCCCTCATCTTATTTGCCCTTTTTTTTTTATTTTTTTTTCGTTTTAAAAAACAAAGAAAAACACCCTAAAGTCCCCCCTAGCAACTGGAACTTTGCCCATCACCAAAGTCTCCCCAGTTCTTGTTTTCTGCTAGGCTGGAACTTCTCCCACTCCTCCCTATTCTCATGCTTGCTATTGCCTCTCGCCTTCTTGGCTTGGCTTGGCTTTGCTTTTGTTTCCGTATTCCTCGGCGTTCTCCTTGGACTGCGAGCAAAGAACAAATAGAGGTGAAACAATAACAAACCCGCGCACATTCACTGCATGTCCCTCTTCCCGCCCCAAACACACATCTTAGCTGGCTCAACTAAGATCTAGAAGGTGTGAAAGCCAGAGGGCCTCCGCTTAGAAGGATCCTATAACAAGCCCTGCGAGACGATGTATCGTGCTTGCGTGCCGTAACAATGAGAGCGAGAGTTATAAGTCGGACTGTTTATAGGGACGGGTTGTGGGTTGACCATAACCCTAACATAGACCCTACGCACCATGAGCCATTATAGCGGCTTGCGTCAGAAGCCTACTACAAAGTCCAGGCCAAACCTTTCTTGGGCACCGTAGAAGACAATGTAGCAATAGCTATCTCTCTGCTTTATAAGCGTGGCAAAAAGCGGGGTTTATCTTGCGCCAGACCTGGCCAGCGTCCAGTTTGCCTTGTTGCTGGCATTTGTGACAATGACAACAGCGACTTGGCTGAACATTGAGAAGACTTATTGACCTCCCAACACTTCCAACCACACGTCACCCTGCCAAGATTTGCCATTGCCACAGACAATCATGGCCCCCAAAGTCTGGATTCGTCGGGCTCCGGCCGGTGCAGCCCTGGAGAAGGTGCAGGCCGCCATCCAGAACCCGCAAGCTCCCGAGCCCATCCCCGAACCACTCACCGACGTAAGCAGCCCCTCACCGACCAGGCCCCATCCCAACAGACAAGCCAGCAGACCAACCAGCTAACTGCCGCCAAACCCCAAGCCGGACGCCCTGAAAGCCGATGGCGACTCGTTCACGCTGTCCTCCTTCACCAGCGAAGACGTCTTCGAGCTGGGCACGCTGCTGCACGCGCGCCTGCTCCCCTTTGCACAGCAGGGCCAGCCCACGCTCATCTCCATTGCGCTGGCCAACAGTGCGCAGGTGGTGTACCAGAGCGCGACGGGGCCCGGCGTGACGCCCGACAACGAGTGCTGGGTGCGCCGCAAGCGAAACACGGTGCTGCGCTTCGGTTGCAGCTCGTGGCTCATGCACAACAAGTTCAGGGGCGACGAGGCCGCCTTTGCCGCCAAGTATGCCATTGCTGATGCGCACAAGGGCGACTATGCCATCCATGGCGGCGCTGTGCCGATCCGCGTGCTGGACGTTGACGGGCTGGTTGCCGTGGTGGTGGTCAGCGGCCTGAAGCAGAACGAGGATCACGGCGTGATTGCCGATGTGATTCGGAGCAACTGGGAGTAGTGGTAGGAGTAGAGTAGCATAGAGGAGACGGGATGCGGGATGAGGATGCAGGATACATCCCGACCGCCCTGCCTATCATCTAGAATCAATGTCCCATGAATCCCATATTCTCTTGTCCTGCCCAACTTTTAAAATTGCACCGAGCAATGTGTCTTGGGCCTACAGGCCTTGGGGGAAGAAGCCCCAAAAGCCCCTGGCAACACAGTGACATGCGCACACACACTAGCGGGAGCGGGGTGACGGTTTCTTTGTTTACTATTTGTGATTCCCTGTTAATCTGCCCGCGCCAATCCTCTTGATTTGTTGCTGGCTCACCGTGCAGCGCACTGCAGTTGCAAAGCGCACTAATGTACGTCATCGTGATGATTACTCGGCCGCGTCATGTGCCTTTTGTAGTTCCAAGCCCTCAAAAAAAAGGGACGACACCGACTGCCCCTCACTCGCTGCCGTCGCCGCCGTCGTCGTCGTCACCATCAGACTCAGCCTTTTTCTTGCCGCGCGCCGTCTTCTTCACCGGTGCCTTTTTCGGCGCTGCCGCCTTCTTCGCGCCGCCCTTGCTAGACTTGCGATCGACCTGGTCCTGTATCTTGGCGCGCTCACTCTCGCCGCGGGCCTGCAGCTCTTTCTCCAACTGCCTGAACTCGTCGGTCTCGGTGTCCGCGCCAATCAGGCTCTCCAGGAGTTTGATCTCGTCAGCCCAAATCTGCTTGTTTTCAACAGTCTTGCCGCTGGCATCTTTGGAGTCGATGGGCGTTTCGAGAATCATGGGCATGTCACAGAATGCCTCGTTGTTCATGATGGCGTGGAAGGCCCGGAGGCCGATGAAGCCCGTGCCAATATTGGCGTGTAGATCACGGTTGGATTTGAAGGGCGCCTTGCTGTCATTGACTGGCCATTCAAACGTTAGAAACTGGCCTGTCCATGTATACACCCAGGGATTCGATTCAATCAAAGTTGCCGCAGAGACAAAAACTTACGGTGAAAGGCCCGCAAGTATTTCATGCCCACAACGCGATCAAACTCGTCAAAAGTCTTCTTGCACGCCTCGGCCGTGCGCAGGTCGTAGCCGGCGGCAAAAGCATGACACGTGTCTATGCACACGGCGACCCGGGTCTTATCTTCGACGCCGTCAATAATCATCTTGAGGTCCTCGAAGCGCCCGCCCACCACGTTGCCGGCGCCGGCCATGTTCTCCAGCACAGGGATGACTGTCTTGGTTTCTTTGTGGGCGGCGTTGATGCGATCTGCAATGCGCTGGCACGCCGATTCCATGCTTTCACCGCCCGTGCTTCCAGGATGGAAGTTGTACAGCAAGATTCCCAGCTGATCACAGCGCTTCAAGTCGTCGACAAAGCTGGTATATGCCTGGTCGCCCTTGGCTTTGTCTGTTTGCGCCAGGTTGACGAGGTACGATCCGTGGGGGAGCACGTGTTTGCACGAGTCGTAGTGGCTGTGCTTGGCCGCAGAGATGTAGCCGTCACGGGCGGCGGGATCCAGCGGCGGGTTGTTCCACTTGCGCTGGGACTTGAGGAAGAGCGCGAACGAATTGGCACCAATGTGCACGGCGTTTGGCGGGGCATTTTGTACACCTGGCGAGAAAGCATATTAGCACGGGACGGGGACATGCGTCGGCCGCGAATCAGTGTAGTGTTGGCTAACAACCTCCAGCAGCGCTGATATGGGCGCCAATGTACATGGCCCTTTTCAGTGTTGACACGGCAGTCCGGCCTACTAACGGCGCCATGGTGTCGGTGTTCTTGGCCTTTGTAGGGGCCTTTGCCGGGGCCTTGGCCTTGGGCTTTGCTCGCGACTTGACGGGCAGAGAGAGCAGCTCTGTCTTTGCCGGGAGAGGCGTTGGGGCTGCCTTGAGCTTCTTGGAGGGGTTCGGCTTCGTTTCGGTATCGGATTCGCTCTTGATATCGACGTCGGCATTGCCAGCATCTTCAACCTTGCGTTTTGATGATTGCCCAGTGGCGCTTCTCGTTGATTTGCGAAGAGTCATTGTCTGGTAGCGATTGGCCGAGGGTACAGTGGCGATTGCCGCGAAAGAGGCAAATGTGTGGACGTGTGTGAGAAATCGAATCGCAGTCGAGACTGGGCAATCAGGCCGCTGTTGTTGTGTTTTGTTGGATGGCTGGACTCCCTGACAAGAGCTCCAGACGCTGTGATGCGTGCGTGATGGCCAACGCCCTGGCAAAAGCTGTACGCGCAGCAAGGGCTGGCCACCGGCGCGATATCACGTGACCAGGCACACCGGGGCCCACATGGGTACCCACTAACAGCTGCACGTGCATTAGTGGCGGCTTCATTACTGCATCTCCCAGCTTAGTAATCGATCTTGAGACGTCATGGAAGGCGTTTCTAGGCGCTCGTTTCTTCTGCTCTGGCCATCGTCACCCCAGCTTTACGCAGCATTCCGTTGCTGCCACCAAACAAACCACGCCCGCTGCGCCGTCCACCATATTTTGCTTCTCTGCTCGAGGTGTTATCTTATCTAAAGCTTCCTGTCTTCATCGCCGCTTCCCGCATTCTCCGCAAACGTCGCATTGCGACGCCTCACAATTTTCGTTCGGAGGCTACTCAGCTAATCCCCCCCCCCCCCCCCCCCTTATAGTCTCTAATCATTATCTGCAGTAGTTTTTGAAGAGGGGGGTGTTGGA
>JADILG010000563.1:0-15095 GCA_017591655.1 Thielaviopsis populi
GGGGGGGAATGGGTGGGGAAAAAAACAAGTGAAAAGCAAAAAAAAACAAAAAAAAAAAAAAGAACAAAGATCCAAGACAGAATAACACAAATCGTGGCAAAGTCAAATACAGAAACCCAAAAAGGAACAAGACAAAGGAAACTTGCATGATGGCCGGGCGCCGCAGCACCGCATCACTTGAGGCCAAAGCCCTCGCTCTCATGCACCGCCATCCACAGCTTCTGCTCCAGCATGGCCTTGGTGCGGTAGCGGTACAGCGACAACATGTTGAAGCACGTGCGAGCAATGGGGAAGCGGTCGACGTCGTCACCCAGACACGTAATCTTGATGACCAACGACGCGGCGCCGCCGGCGGGAATGCGGTCGCTGCCGGTGATGAAGACAAGCAGCTTGCGCTGGTCCTGCGGCGACGCCTCGGCAAAGGTCTGCCAGAACCAGCGCACGACCGGCTCCTCCTCGGGCTGCACGCGACGGTAGCGGCCGGCGCCGCCGCCCATGTCGTCAGAGCGGCGGTGCCAGTTTTCGTACACGGCTACGGCGCGCAGCGCGTCAATGTCGAGCGTCTCGTCGCTGCCGCGGATTAGCAGCTCAACCTCCTCGGGCTGACACAGCGACAGCGCCGTGCTGCCCGCGCACACCGTGTAGAAGCCGCGGCAGAACGGCTCAAACTGCCGCGTCACGCTGCTGTCGAGAAGGAAGCGCACGTACAGGCTAACGTACTCGTGGCGGTTAGCCGAAGTCACAGCCCGCGACGCGCCGCCAGGACACAGCGGCAGGACGACAGAAGTGCCAAAGCGGTCGATGCTAATGGTAAAGTCGAGGCAGAAGACGTCCTCGACATCGTCGCCGTCGTAGTCAAGCAGGGACTGCAGGCCAATAGCCAGGCGGGGGCGATACTCGGCCAGATCAGCCAGGGAGTATGTCATGGGCGCCCATGGATGGGCCACGGAGCGGGGCGTCGCACCGGCACCCACGTTGCTGGTCCGGGATGGCTGGGGAGCGGCCGCCATGAGCTTGCGGAAGGCAAACGGTGGCAACGCCACGTCGAGGATGGTGGAGTTGTAAATTGCCAGGCCCAGGACAACGCCAACTAGGAAATAGGTATCTGAATGCTCAAGTGAATAGGGGTTGAAATAGCAAAAGTGCGAGTCCTCGTCGTACACAAACAGGCCGTGGTCCGGGTTGAACAACTCCCGCACCAGCTGCAGAAACCACTCCTTGCGCGGGCCACCATAGTCAAGGCCCTCTTCGCCGCGGAAGACGATGCGCAGGCCTTTTTTAAGGTTATTAGCTCCGCTGGTCATGGCACTACTGACGCCACGGAAGCTGTCTTCGACCAGGCAGTCCCGGCGCACGTCCAGCACAAAGAAGCGCTCGAGAACCTCATTTGTAGCGCTGCTGTGGTTGTTGTTGTTGTTATTGTTGCTGGTTAGCACGCGAGAAAAGAATGCATCACGGGCGCGGGCGGCCATCTGCCGCTTCGCATCGTGCTCGATAATTTGCTTCTTGGCGGCCATGCCCAGGAGGAACGGGTACTGGCAGAAGCAGAACTGCAGCGTCCGACTCTCCCAGCCGTCAAAGTCGTCGGCCGAGTTCATCAGGTCGAGCATGGGAATATAAAAGTCGCTGGCAGGCACAAACTTGGTGTTCATCTTGATGCCGTGACGGATGACGGTCTTGTCAGGAGCTGACGACGGCATTGTGTTGGCAGCAAAGAGGATGGCGAGGATCTTGCAGACGGCCTTGATCTGCCAGTCGTCGCGGGGGATGTCGGGGGGGTCGTTGTTGTTCTTTTTGGAGTCTCGCCGATTCTCGCGCGTGTTGCTAGTGTCTCCTGCGGACATGAACGACTCGATGGCCGAGTGGGCCTGGGCTGCGGTGCTGCTCGACGGTATCTCGGGAACCAGCTGGCCGTATGGGTCAGCCGGTGGCGGGCGGTGTTGCTTCTCCCGGTGACGGGTGAGGCGGTAGGCTAGGAAGCGGCTGGCCATGTCCTTTGTGCCGACAAAGCGATCTCGGGAGAAGCGTGCCCACCAGTGGCATAGGTGGTTGTGGCATTCGGGGGAAGCATTCGAGAGGAGGCCAAAGATGCGCTTGATTATGCCTGAGTGATAGCCGATGAGCGGGCGGATGGTGCCGTCGCGGTTTTCGCGGGACGAAAGACGGCGGTGCTGTTTCTTGACAAGATCGGGCTGCAGAACACCCTGGAAGCAGGCCGGGTTGGAGCCAAGGAGGGGGTTTTCGATGATGATGAGCAGGAAGCGGATGTCGTCGGGAGACTTGAGGAGGCGGCCCGGCCGCTTCAACAACTGCTCGGTGGCCTTGAGAAGAGCCTTTTGCACATGCTCCTGGGCCTGCAGAATCTGGCGCTCCAGGGACACGTGGTTGATGGAGGCCACGACGACTGGGTCTGCAGCGCCGTCTAGCTGAGAATAGATCTGCTGCCAGTTCTCGCCCACGTTGATAACAGCCTGGTACCATGCAGAGAGGGTATCCCAGTCGATGTTGGGTGACTTAAGGCCAGTGAGGCGCTCGAGCTGGGCGGGAGTCTGACCGGAGGCGGTGCTGGAGGGCGGGGGAAGGCTGGAGAAAGATGAATTGACGCACTGGTCTCTGGAGAAGGTGTTCATAATGTAGTCCTCCAGACGGCGGAATATGCGTTTGGGCTCGATTTTGGACTCTGGCCTGGCATTTGCGCCAATGTCGGTCTCAGCGGAGGGGGCATTACCGGAGATGCCGTTAGGCACTGTGCGGTCGATTGGAGCCGTGAACAAGACGCCAAAGAGGAACTGCTCGAGACACTCAACGATGATGGTTTTGGTGGTCTCGATCGAGATGGTGTTTTTGGAGGCGGAGGCGGGTCTCGGCGTGGCTGCAAGCAGATGTTAGCTATGTCCTCGGTACTAGAGGTATGGGCAGGGGTGGAAGGGCCTACGCTTGATGGGTTTTCTCGGGATCTTGTGTGACGCGCTGCCGGCTTGGGACTGGGCAAGCAAGATGCTGGACGATGTTGCCGATGCAGACGGCTCGGTACGCTGTGGCTTGCGGGGGATGACGTCGTTGATGGTGAGACAGCCGGTACAACGAAAGGCGTCAGCCTCGCGTGGCCAGCGCATTTGGGCGTCGCAGGCCATGCAAGGGCCCAGTTCATAGACGGTGGCGTCGGCGATCCAGGCCGGGCCGCTGTTGTTGTTGTTGCTGTTGTTGCTGTTGTTGTTGTTGCTGTTGTTGTTGCTGTTGTTGTTGTTGTTCTTGTTGTTATTGCTGCTGCCACGGCCAATCAGGCCACCCATGCTCCGACCACGCGAATGGCCGGGGGCCTTGGCTAGGGCGGGGACGGGCTGAGGCGCTGGCTGAAGCTGCAGAAAGGCGTGGATCTGAGCTTGGGTCTGTTCGCGTGTGGGCATGGCGTCAGTGTCGGCGTCGGAGCCGGAGTCCGAGTCTGAGCGGTGGGCAGCGCGGCGGCGTGCAGCGGCGAAAACCGCAGCACCGGCGCGGCGTAGCGAGCCGTGGCGTGACTGGGCGCTGGTGGAAAGGGTGCGCTGGGGCAGGGCAGATTGTGCAGTGGGTGGTGGCGCTTGCTGCGGGTGCAGAGACGAGAGGAACATGTCCATGGGGTTGCTGACGGAGCGGGGGCGAGTAGAGGTGGAGGTGGGGGTGGGGGTGTGGCTCTGGCTCTGGCGCTGTGGCTGCGGCTGCGGCTGCGGCTGCGACGGGCGATCCATGGTGGAGTGAGGGGTAGAATGAGGGGCAGAGCTGTAGGCGGAGGTGTAGGCGGAGGTGGAGCTGGAGCTGGAGCTGGAGCTGGAGCTGGAGCTGGAGCTGCAGTTGGCGTTGGCTTTACTAGCACTGGGGTCGCGGGCAGCGGCGGGCGCGGCGGGCGCGGCGGGCACGGCCGATTTTGATGTCAAGATCGATGCCGATGGCGGAGCCGATGGATGGCCTTGAGAGTGTGACTGCGAGCGAAGGTGTCTGTGGCTGCGGCCGCGGGATTGGCGGGGGTTACCTCGCTCAAAGGTTTCGGGCATGAAACGGATGCTTCGCTGCCTGGTCTGGCCTGACGGGTGGGAAAAAGAAACAGGGCGGGTGTTTGTGTTTGTGTTTGTGTTTGTGGAAGTCTGAGCAGAAGTCTGAGCAAATGTCTCGGCCGGAATGTCAACGCCAGCGTCTGGCCGAATTGGGGCCGCAGTCTCAAAGCAGACGTTTGCACGAGGCTGAGCAGAAGCTGCAAAAGTCGGCGGCTGGGTTTGGTGCTGATGAATAATCGGCCGCAGAGGTTCTTGTTGTGGAGTCGCACTGGATCCAGAAACGGAAAGCGCGCGTGTGAAGAAGTCGGTTGTAATGGTGGGGTGAATGTGCGGCAGGTACTCTTGCGGTGGCGCGTTATTGCCTTTCTGAGTCGCCAGGCCGTGGTCGTGCCTGCTCCCTACGGCGCTACGAGAACGGAACCATGGAGCCATGGCGGTGAGTAGTTGCCCCAAAAGAAGACGACACGGAGATCGGACGACAAACAGCGGCGCCACTGCCCCAATAGGAAAGGCGGGCAACGGCGGGGGAAGGTGCGTAAGACTCGAGGAAGGTGTGTAAGCCTCGACAGGAAGGTGCGTGACTTGAGAACCCCGAGTCTTTAAGTAACTCGTCACAAGCCGGGCGAATGCTGCGTCGGCGTCGTTGTATTGCTGATGCTGCACGTAAGCAGACAAACGGGAGACACGATTAGAAGAAACTGAAGAAACTGCGGATACAAAAACACAGCAAAAGAAGAAAAGAAGAAAAAAAAGAAACAGAAATAACACCTGGAAAATAGAGCCTCAAAACGGACGACACACGACACACAACACACAACATGCCTTGGAACGAAACTCGGTGCTTCTCCTCCCTTCTACAGATGCTTTCTAAGCCATCGAGCCTCCAGCCCAATCCTATCTCTTCTTATTTGCCGTGGAAATGCTTCACAGCTCAAGCCAGTTATAATGCATGAAATCGTCAAACTACACAAGTCCAAACAAGTCGGGGCGCTCAGGTCAGCAGCTAGTCGATGCGATGCATGTTCCACGCATTTTCCACGCACTTTTTTTTTAGGAACCAAGCATCGCATGTGCAGATGTTCCTTGCTGATGGATGCTTTGCTGGTCGGTACATTTTGACTTGGTTCCCTCTATAGCGTCCGTGTTGACTTAATTTTTTCTTCTTTTTTTTCTCTCTCTTTCTTACTGATAATCCTGGGGGCCCGGGCTTTGTCTTTTCCTCGTTCTCTCTCTCTTATACGTTCCTGCGTGCGTGTAAATGGCTACGTACACACACACACATATTGTCACCTTGTCACCTTGTCACCTTGTCACCTTGTCTAGCCCCCCCCCAAAGCAACCTGTCCACGTCTCTCCAAGCCGCAAGTCCATCTGGGCGTCAATGAGACAAATACGACAACACCCTTCCTTCTCCTTCTCGCTCACCCAACATGCACAATCCTGTGCCAAAGCACCCACCAAGAACCAAGAACTTCCCCCCCCCCCCCCCGGCTAGCCTGCATTGTTCATCTTGTATGGCTCCAAATTGCTCCATGCAACCAAGTCAAGCCAAGCGTCTTAGTCTTGGTCTCGTCTCAATTCGATGACTAGGACCAAGACACTTGCAATCAACAACAACTGGCATGCCACTGCAGATCTGTGGATTGTATGGACCCCGATCTAGGCTTCCCTCCAAGGACGCCTGCCTGCACGTGAATACACACACATGTTTACTCACACCCACAAGGATGCTGCACTCTGCACTCTGCACTCCGCAATTGCCGTCGTCGTCGTGACACACGCAAATTTGCCGTTTATTCTTTAATCCCATTAGAGACTCTTCAAGTCGGCCGTTTATTCAGCCTGTCATTCTATCAGTAAAACCCTTAGTCAAACACAATGGCTGCCTTCACGGCACTCTTGTTCCGGATGCTCTCCAGTGCTTCTCCCCATTGTTCCAGCTTAAATGTCTTGTTGACAATACCCTCGGTCTTGACCTTGCCCGAGTCGAGGTAATCGATGGTGGCAGCTGCAGAAGATGATGCCCGTTAGCGTCCGTGTTGATCGTCTATCCGCCCTCATCCGTCTGCGTACTATACAGACTAGAACAGGCGAGGCGGCACTTGTGCTTATGCTTGTGCTTGGACTTACGGAACATGTACGTCTCAGAGAACGAGCCCAGAATCGTAATTTCGTCGCCAAAGATCTTGGCTGGCGGCCACGACACCGACGCCGCCTTGCTGTACACACTGCACCACCGAAAGCAATGTTAGCAAGAACCAAGAAACAACCCCCAACAACCCCCAGAAGCCGCAAGGCCCCAGGCAGCCCCGCCCAACGTACCCGTACACCACCAGCTTGCCTCCCCGGCGCACATAGTGAATGGCATCCTCCAGAATCTTGGTCGATCCCGTCGCCTCAACCACAATGTCAAAGCCGTACGGGTTGTCCTTCTTCAGCGCAGCAAACTGCGCCTCGGGGTCCTTGCGCGACAGCTCAATGTACGTGTCGGCCGCGTCCAGCTTCTTGGCCAGGTCCATCTTCAGGCCGCCGGGCGCCGCAATCGTCACCTTGCAGCCGCCGTTGTGCCGCAGCAGCTGCGCCAGCATCAGGCCCGTCGGGCCCGCGCCAAACATGAGCACGTGCGAGCCCAGCGCCGGCGCAATGCGCTCCAGCCCATGGCATGCGCACGACGCCGGCTCCAGCAGCGTGGCGTCCACGTCGCTCAAGTTCTCAATCTTGAACACCTTGGCTGCCGGGTATGCGCAGTACTCGGCAAAGCCGCCGTCCATGGTCACACCGTGCGCTTCAAAGTGCTCGCACAGCAGCGGCTTGCCCCGGCGGCAGTAGAAGCACTCCTGGCACAGCTCGCTGTTGTCGGCGGCCACGCGGTCACCAACCTGGAAACCCTTGACGTTCTGCGCATAGGGTTAGTACGTGTCTTACATCCCTATCACCAGGGTTCTATTCTTAGGGTTCTACTTACAGGGCCTACAGCGGCAATGACACCGACAGTCTCGTGGCCAGGAATCAAGGGGAACTTGGCGATGAATTCACCCTCGTGAATATGCTAGGGATGGTTAGTGTCTGTACGAAGCGGGCTGGTCTAGCTGGGATTCCAGTGTTTACCAAATCTACACAAAAACATCTTGTCAGCACAGCACAGCACAGCACCGCACAGTACACCATCGGCCGGGAAACAGGAGGGGGAGGCAACCAGACAACTTACCAGTACCACACACACCACAGGCCTTGACCTTGACCAAAACATCGTTATCACGCAGCGTGGGCAGGGGGACTTGGACAATCGAAAAGTCCTCGGGCTTCTCATAGCTGTGGATTTTGTTGACAGTGTACGTCAGTGACAGTGAGTCTCTGCCTACATGGCATACAGGGCGGCTTGGCTTGAGCTGCTAGGCTAGGTTGGATGAACTCACCGGAGAGCCTTCATGGTCTTGGGAAGTGCAGACATGGTGGAAGCTGGATTTGGGCTGTGAGAGTGTGAGAGTATGAGAAAGTAAGACAGAAGAAAGAAGAACGCGGGAAATGCTGATGTATGTCTTGACGGCGTCTCCAAAGCCAATCGAGGATGAGGAGCCATGGCCCCATTTATACGTCTCACCCCATGCGTATGATATCAGTTTATACGTGCGTCTGACTTTGCTTGCGTCCTAAGCTTGATTTTCCCCCCACATTCACAGTCCGCCACTCTCTCTCTCTCTGTGTGTGTGTGTGTGCCAAGATTTCGGTGGTCTGCCGCCGGTAAGTGGGGCGCCCCAGGTGCTAACGCCGCCAGACTCCCTTGCTTGCCTCTATTGATGCCTCAGGAACACACAAAGAGACACAGGTGCGCCTGCGTTTCTGGATAACGTCATCATCACAAACAGATGACAAAAATAACTGCAGCTAAATCAAATCAAAAAAAAAAAAATCACGCGTTTCCAGCCTCATTGTACTTGTTCTCGTTCGCCTTCTGGCCTTCTGGTTCTCTCTCTCCCCCCCTCGAGCTGGGTACAAAGATACATCCGCCTGGCCCGTGGTCCACTTGTCGCTCCGCTACTTCGGCCTTTCTTTTTCTGCCATTGCTTGAGCTGCGGTTTTTCCGTTGCTCCATGACATCCTGGGTGTTTTTCTTTTTTAAAGCCCGCAAGCATCTTGCCAGGTAGCATTGCAGGCCAGAAGAGGGGATTGATACACAGAAAGAGAGAGGGAGGGAGAGAGAGAAAAGAGGTCATGATTGGCGTTTTTTTCAGCCCATAGCTTTGCATCTTTGTAGCTTTGTAACTCGAGACTCGAGGCATGTGCACCCCGCCCAGCTTCATCGGCGTTTTTCTCAAGATGAACAGACCTGCCCCAGAAGACAAGCCGGCAAGCTCAGGATGCGGCTCACCCTTTCTCCCCTCTTCGCCTCAGTTTAATCTTCCAGCACAACGCCAAAAAGAAAATCGGACCGTTCCATCGTCTCCTCCTCCACCTCCTCCTCCACCCTCTCCCGCTTCCCCATACCCCATCATATCACGGACTTCCTTTCAATGGACCTCTCACAATAAGACCATCGCGGGGTCTAACCAACGTTGGGGAAGGGCCAAAGCTTGCTCTCGCGCCTTGCTTCTCCTCACGTTCCTTACTTTCCCCCCCTCCCACTATGCCGTTCTTCCTGCACCCACCAAAGCCTCATTTTGTTTCTGCCATTTGTTGCATGCTACAATGTGACCTCTATCCTGCATGCACGTCCCTCCCCCCCCCCCATTGCTCTCAAGTTCCAGCCCTTGCTTAAGCCTCATTCCTGTGCCCATCGTAACTCTTGTCCTAGATCCAAAACCGTGAGAGGCTTCAGCCTGAAACTCGCCACAGTTGCTTACCATGTGCATCAATATCTCTCATTTCATCTTTACTCTCTTCACACTTCCGCTTTAAACTTGTAGCATACATTAGGGTTATGACACACTCAGGGTTAGTACAAACACTCTTGACACCGGCTCGTCAACCTCGTTTGTGTAACCCTACGTTCCCCACTTGAAACCAAAAAGCAGCCAAGAAACAAACACTCTCATCATCATCCCGGTCCACAAGACAAAAAGTAAAACAAGAACCCGTCATGCTATGTGGAAACAATGCCATTTTTGATGATTCCCGAGGTGAAGCCTTTCTAGATACAAAAAAAAAACTCCCTCGCCGTTTTTACCCTCACGCAGGTCATCACGCGAGGAGACACATGACTCGTACTGTGTATTATCCCTCCACTGTTCCACTTGTAGAGTAGTACTTCATTTGCTGTCGTGTCTTGATTTCCGTACCCGAAGAAACGCTCGTAAAAGATCCCGTTTTTTTTTATTCAAGAGATTCTATATTTACGAAGGGGGGGCAGCGCGGCCACGGCCCATACCACCACGGCTGTACAAAAAGAAAAGACAAATCATGTTAGCAAAACTGTTCCTGTACACGAGTTCTCGAGAGCAGCATCTTCCTCTTGTCTACATGTTCGAATGACAGCAAGAGGAGGCTCAATATTGCAGCCAGAAAGAAAATAGGGCAATACGTACAACTGGGGAGCGAACTCGCCGGGAGCAGCACCCTCCTTGCCCTCGCCAGCGTCTCTGCGGCGGTAGCCACCCTCACGGTCACCACGGCCACGGCCAAAGGGTCTGCGCTCGCGCTCGCTCTCGGGCAGCATTCCCCGGGGGGGAGCGTTGGGGCGCTGCTGCTTGATGTGGGTGGTGGGGACAATCTCAGCGGGCAGGTGGAGCCACTCGCGGAGGTAGTCCAGACCCTCGGCGGTGAGGGTGTAGTAGTACCACTGCCAAGAGAACTGGGTCTTGACGAAGCCCTTGGAGTTTAGGGACTGCATGGCCTTGATGACAAACAGGTTCTTGGTGTCAATGTCGGGGTGCTTGTCCAGGTTGTAGTCCTTGGGGGCCACAAGGACACCCTCCCGGAAGAGGTACTATTGAAATCCACATGTTAGAATTTGGCCATTCAACAGTGTTCTTGTCTGCTAACTATGTGCGCGGAACTGCCATTGGGGTTGCGTGTCGTCCTTGTTTGTCGAGGCTGGGGGACGGTCGGTTCTACGCTGCATGCGATCGATCAATTGCACCGTTTCGTTATGCGGGTAGATTGGTTTATTGATTATTCGGCATTTGCTTCGGTTCGATTGTCATGTCTCCTTGTCTGTCTCATGCCCGTCTCATCGTGTATAGAAAAAAAATGACTGGTGATGCAAGTCGGTGGCGTCGCAGTCGAATAGTCGAAAAAACAAAATCCCAAGCACAAGAATGAAAAACAACGAGTGTACGTACCTCGTGAATGAGCTTGCGATCAGCCTTGGGGATAAGCATCTTGGCGGTGTTGACGATTCGGTGTACTGAACGAAATGTGAGGAGGGGGGAAAGTCTGAATAGTATTCAGCGCGATGTTCAAAATGGATCACTTTTGTGTGGACAAAAAACCCTACAAAGACCGTGGACAGGGGGGTCGTCCCGCTTCTTTTTGGCATAAATCCCATACGAGATTACTTCTTGTGGACGTGGCGCTGTCCTCGGCACGTGATCTCGACCTCAGCCCCGCCACACTTTGCGGCCTGCAAGTTCCAGACGCTTGGCTGAGCGCCACAATACCCTTTTCAGCCGAAAAAAATCTAAGAACTGGAGACCATCCCTGTCACTTGACTGCAAGGCTAATAAGTGTAATAACGCAAGGCCAAGTAAAAGTTGGCTGGATTCGCATGACAAAGCCTTATTGCATCACGCATCTTGCACCACCACGTTTTGCTTCCCTTTCTCAAATCCGCGAATCCTCAACCAACCCCATCTCATATCTATCGCCAGAAATAGAGCCTACCATATCGGTAGAATCACAGAAAGCTTGGACGGCTCCAATCTTCTTTTTTTCTCCATCGTCATACCTATCTTAAATTCGCAGTACCAACATCCCCGGCTTTCCCTGCACTCACAACCACATCGTTGCATTACCATCATCGTCATGGCGCCGTCGAAGATCAACGTCTTTGTCTCCAGTATCAGCGGTCTAGGCCTCCCGCCAACCGTTGTCTTGCCCATCGATCGCGATGCGACTGGCGACGATCTCTGGGAGCACATCTCCGAGCGCATGCCCATCGACTTTTCCCAACGTCGCTATATCCTTTCTACGCACGCCAACGCGACTATCGTCGCCTCGTCCAACCTGAGCAGCTATCTCTCGACTGAAAACGATGACATTCTCTCACTACGTCTCTGGAGCCCTCTATGCGGAGGAAAGGGCGGTTTCGGCTCGCAGCTGCGTGCCGCCGGAGGCCGCATGTCCTCGAAGAAAAAGCGCGGTCAGGGCGAAGACAATGGATCCAGTCGTAATCTAGACGGTCGCCGCATCCGCACCGTCAATGAGGCCAAGGCTCTCGCCGAGTATCTGGCTGTCAAGCCCAACATGGAAAAGCGGGAGCGGGAAGTACGCCGCGAGCGCCTGGAGCAGGTTGTTGAGATGGCCGAGCGCCGTACCGAAGAGATTAAGCATGGCGGTAAAGGCCGCATTGATGAGAAGTGGCTCGAGAACAAGACAGAGGCAAGCGAGCGCACCCGGAGCGCGGTCTTTGCGGCGATGCAGGAGGGCGCATACAGGGACAACCTGCTCAGTACCTCGCATGGCTCGCAATCTAGTGCCTCGGCCCAATCACCATCAGAAGATGAAGGCAGTGATGCCCCGGCATCAAGCTCTGCTTCCGAATCCCCTGTCGCGGATTCTGTTGCCGCGCCTGCTGCCTCTTCGGCGTCGGTCCCCGTGGCTTCTGAGAAGCCCAAGGCGTTTTTTGGGTTTGATGAGGACGACGAGTTCATGAGCTCCGATGAGGATGAATAAGCTGCGAGTCATCCGGGATTGGGTTATTATGCTTTTACTTTGTTTTCCATCATGGCTTATACGACACTACAGATGTTTGGGACGGCGTTTTTCAGTTGATTTCTTTTGGCAAATGGATGAGCGGGTCTAGTTTCACGATATCGTTTATTTAATTTTGATGGTTGCCTTGTTCATGAAGGTCAACAAGCTTGTTTTTCAAGTCATTTCGAGTTTGCCCATTTAATGAAGTTTCGAGCTTGACTATTTGATGCAGACATGGAATCATTCAGACAACACGATGTGCAGGCAATATTCTGCAGCAATGCATAATGGAATATGATGGCACAGTGTTTAGAGCTCGCTGATGACGAACTCGTGACATCATAGTACCACAGCTGGCCTATTCCCAGGGAAGAGGGGGTAACAGGCAAGTGCCTGGTAAAGCACGTTGGTGATATGGTTCCATGTGAACTGGACGTGGCGTGCATAATGAATGTTATAATATGGCTATTTGGCTTTCTTCGTACAATTATAAAACGCAATTGAATCAAGGTCCTGGCCAGCTAGTTAAAATTTACGCGTCCAGGCGGACGGGGAAAGTGCCACCCTCTGCAAATAGAGAAGTTCGGTTAGCATTTGGCCAGTATAGAGACATATGCAGTGCGAAAGAGAGGCGAGTTGATGGAGCCGGAGGGGAGCATCAGAGTACATACCACGCTGCTCGTCCCAGCGAGTGTACCACGACGAAGGGCACAGCGACCGGTAGGCCAGGTAGAACTAGAGAGCGGCAAGTCAGCAGTTGGCCCGATACAAGACTTGCCAAGGCTATCACATCATTCAGCGGATCCGGCGACGACGAAGACGCTTGGCATGACATGCGCCAGGTGCATAGTGGGCTTCCATTGAGCGACGGGATTTATGGAGGAGTCGTACCTGGCGGCAGGGAGCAAAGTCCTCGCCCTTGGCGGTGATGCACTTGTGGTAATCGACATAGTTTTGCCAGCAGTGCTTGGTCTGGTTGGTGTTGGGGAAGCGGGCGTCGACACCTGTAAGAAGACGAGGAAGACCGGATGTTAGATACTGTGACGATGAACAATCGGTACAAGCCGGAACGGGGACGTCGCGGTGGGAATATGTCGATCCCGAAGGCGACAGGACGGCGGAAGCGGAGATGTCGGAGTGATCGGAGGAGGACAGAGGTAATCGGCACTGAAACAAGACGGCAGTTTCCGTAGCCCCGAGAATGGGCCGATGGCGATGAATGGGGCGGAACGGTGCAGCTGTTGTGGCTTGGGATGGGATATCGCAACGGCAAAGATAGCCTGTGCTATTACGGGATTTTCTTTTTCACTCACCAGCTGTGAAAAAGTCGGGTTAGCCTCGGATCATAGCATACATAGATACACGACACCACCACGCAAAGGCACTAACTAAGCAGCACGAGTACGGGCCGTAGCAGCGCCAATTGCACAGTTCAAACTTGGGACCAGAGGCGGAGAAGAGAGGAGAGCAAGCGTTTTTCTCGGCTACTTACCAGTGACGAACTTAAAGGGCTTGGTAACTTCACCTTCGGAGTCGGACATTGTGGCGGTGATATGCGCAAAGCGATGTGGGTTTTTGGAGGAAAGAAAAAAAATAGCAGGGACGAGGCAAGGCTCAGTGGTTATCGAAGAAAGGAAATGCAGCAGCAAAGATGCAAGGCAGGGCAAGGCAAGGCAAGGTGTGGCTTGGAGCGGTCGAACGGTCAAATCAGATACTAGGCAATTTGCAGCCAACTGAAGAGTTTTCATGCCTTGATTTCCAGGTTTCCACAAATAGAGGGCCTCTTCTCGTGGTGGAATGACTCTGGGTGCAAGGGACGTCCAGCGATGGGCCCTTCGTGGGGTCGGAGCCTCTAGACAGCAGTGCTTTTAGGTCTGGGGTGGAGTGCTAGCGCCTCTAGTCACAGTGGCCCGCCACTAAAACCACACCACTGAGCGCCCTAAAGGCAGCAGGCTGACAGCGAGATAGAGCATGCCCGGTGAGCCGGACGCAGCCACCCAATGACAGAGCAGCATTGAGAGGCTCTGCATTTTGACCTGGGTGACTTTTTCTCGGAATTGTCTTCGTGATCCTCTCCACCACACTCGATCCCTCTCTTTGCTCACGTATTTCCGTCTACAACGCTCTCCACTCCCTCGCACACAACCGCACACCATGTATGCCACTCTTGGTCTCCGTATGATGCGCCAGACTCCGCGTCTGATGCGCGCTGCTCCCGTAAGTATTTTCTCCGGTCTATTTTGCCTGCCGGCGAGTCCAGCAGCCGCCCCCCGGTGCCGTCTTGCGATGCGGCGGCGCTCACCGGATAGGATGAGATTCCAGCCAAACGCCGACATGATGCTTGCATGCTGGAAGCAGATTGGCAGAGCCTGGGGGTGGTATTCATAAGCCGCCACGTCCTGCCCTTATGTTGCAACACTGGCCGTTGTCTTTTGTCACAGTCTCGTGCTAACATATTTCATTTATAGGTCGAGGACCAGGCCGGTACGACCCCAACCCTTTAGCTTCCCCGTTCAACATTTCTGCAAGATTCGAATCTTGCCATGGCCACGGCCAATTCCAACGCCAGCGGCCCATTGATATGCTGATACTGAGACTCTCTACCTTTTAGCCCACGGCGTCTCTGCGAGACTCCGCAAGCTCAAGAACATCCCTCCCGAGCTGTTTCCCCTCGGTACGCGAACATACACTCCCCTCCCAGCCATTCTCTTCGAAACCCCCCTCCCCCCCCAAATGAGAGGGATGTATACTGACACATGCTACAGGTGTTGTCGTTGCCTTTGCCGTCGGTGCTGCCGGCTACTCGCTGACCCGCCATCTACTGACCGACAAGACCATCCGTCTGAGCCGTTCCGGCGGCGACAACAAGTCCCACGCCAAGGAAGAGCACCACTAAGTGCACCACAGAATCTCTTTGCGATATAATTTGCATGTTTGGCTCTTCTTACTGCGTTTCGTTGTGCATGCGGTGGGCGGCGATCGAACTTTGCGGCAATCCAGTCCATGTGCCCCAGGAAGCCCAGACGTGGCGAGAGGTCAGGCCGATTTTGTCGTGCGTATCGATAAATCTGGAACAAGTTTGACTAGGGACAGGCTCAATACAATAAGAAGCTTGTTCTTGCAGCCGTGCTGTGACGTGACCTTGCCTCTGGCATGTGATGATGGTGTATAGATAAGTCAAAGAGGAGAGAGAGATAGAGGCGTGATCACAATTAC
>JADILG010000564.1:0-15109 GCA_017591655.1 Thielaviopsis populi
GTTCGGACGTTGGCCCTTCCGATCTCGAGTCTTTGTACCACCGCGTCCATGCTCGGCCTGCTGACACATCGCTCCTTTTCTCTCCCAACCAACAGGCCCCTCCGGCGGCACCAAGCTGGCCAAGAAGGCCCCTGCCCCCAAGAAAGCCCCCGCTCCCAAGAAGGCTGCGCCCAAGAAGGCTGCTGCGCCCAAGAAACCCGCTGCCGCCACCACCGCCTCCAAGAAGGACACCAAGGAGAAGGCCGAGAAGAAGGAACCCAAGGACAAGGCCGCCGATAAGAAGGAGCCCAAGGAAAAGACCGTTCCCGCTGCTGCCGACAAGAAAGAGCCCAAGGAAAAGGCCGCCGCCAAGGATAAGGCCGACAAGCCCGCCGACAAGAAGAAGGCCACGCCCAAGAAGGCGACTCCCGCCAAGAAGGAGACGGCTGCCGAAAAGAAGGCCGCCGCCGCTGCTGCTGCTGCTGCTTCTGCCACCACCACGCCCAAGAAAGCCGCTGCCGAGAAGAAGGACAAGGTCGTCTCGGGCCGCGTGTCCAAGGCCTCGGCCAAGAAGGACGCTGCTGCGGCCGCTGCCGCCGCCGCTACTGTTGCCTCGCCGGCGGAGAAGAAGAAGGCTACGCCCAAGAAGGCTGCTGCGCCCAAGAAGGCTGCTTCGGGCAAGAAGGCCAAGGAGGCTGCGTCGTCGTGAGCGAGCGCGCTGCTGCCGGGGTGTGTTGCGTTGCTGTCGTCGCTGTCGTCGTGAGCGCCTGGCCTGCGTTTGGACTGCGTCTGGAGATGTTTTCGAGTCTCTGGGCGTAGCGAGGAAGCTTTGTTCCTTTGTCTTGTTCTTGTTCCGCTTCTGCTCTGTCTGGGTTTCTCATGTCTCGTCTTGTCTCGTCTGTTGTTTTCCGGCTCTTCCGTTTCTGTTCTTGTTCTGTTCTGCTTTGTTCTGCTCTGTTCTAAATACCCAACATTGTTTCGTTTCGGGAGCTTTTTGGCTGGGTATTGGTCTTGTTGTTGGCGGGGAAGCCTTGGTCAGGCGCGGGGAGGGGGAGGGAGGCTTTTGGTTATATTTGGTTTCCCGGTCTTTTTTTTGTTCGTTTTCTTTTGTTTTTCTCCGGCCTCATGCTGTTCTTGCTGCACCGGTGTTCTCGGCGTTTTCTTTTCGACTTTTCTTTTGGCTTCTCTCTTTTTTTTCCCCTTTTACGCACAGAGCTTTTCTTTCTTTCCTCTTCCTCTTCACACAAGGCGTCTCCTCGTTTTCTGTCTCGTGCACCGCACCGCACCGCACCACGCACACCTCGATTCTCTTCTGAGCCTCTCCGTCTTCGCCCTTGGACTCTGTACCGACTCCCTGCTGCACCCGTCCCGCCGGCCCTTATCACGCCCGAACATGCGTGTTGCTCTGTGTAGTCCTATTCTCCCGCGCCGTCCCCGTCTCTGTGCCGGCCGGGCCTGGCGTTCAGTTGTCACTGAATCCAGCGCGGCGTCTCTCCCAGAATGGCCCCGAGACACACGTTCCACGGGGAGCGAGGCGGCCGTTGCCATGTCATGATGTTGATGTCTTCCTGGTTTCTCTTTTGTTCCGACTTGTGTCTGTTTTTTCGTCAGTTCTCCGTTGTATGTTTTCTCTTCTCTTGCGCCGTTGAAGATTTTGTCAAGTGGGGGGACTTGGGGGCTTTTCTTTTCTGAATATATTATAATACCTACATCTGCTGCTGTGCCCATATCCGTCCATGCCACTCTCTCCGCGTGCCCGTGTCTTGGTACGGATGTGCAAAAACAAGCACAAGCCGTGTTTAATAGCCCACGGCCATGTATGTCCTGCGGCAGCTCCTCTGTGAGGCCAAGCATGGCGACACACTTGATGGAATGGAACAAACCCGCTACTGGTGCCGAAAGGGAGACAGGGAGACTCGAAACCGGCCGAGAACGTGAGCAGTGCGAGAATGCACATGACGCCTCACGTCACGCCTGCTTCCAGCCAGGCATGACGTACACTTGGATCCATTGGTTCACTGCCGTCGCACAGTGGGGTCTGTGTCCATGGCCATGTTCCCACAGCCAGTAGCAGCCCTGGACTGCCAGCAGCGCAGTCAAATAGCCAAACAGCAGAGAGAGAGCGAGAGAGCGAGAGAGAAAGAGAGAGAGGCAGGGTCGCACAGGCCAGCGACAAGGCTGGCAGGCTGGCTGGCTCTTACTCGGGCACAGAAGCGGACGAACACGAAGCCAGGCTCAGTTTATGGCGGGGCAATGGAGTGCCAGCGAGTAGGAGAAGGGGCAATGACGACGTCAGCATTCCAGATGCGCGCATGGCGTAGCGGAGAAGACAGAGGGCCTGTGGCATTCCAGACATGCTGCGAGTCAAGATGAAAGGAAGAAGCAGGTGGATAGACACAGAAGAGATGAGGGGAGGGGGGAGGGGGGAGGGAGGTCAGGAGAGAGGCAGAGAGGCAGAGAGGCAGAGAGGCAGAGGGGCAGAGAGGCAGAGAGGCAGAGAGGCAGAAGACACAAAAGTCACAAAAAGAGACAGAGAGAGGCTGGTTACACGCACCTGGCCTGCTGCTGGTCCCTCATCCCTTGCGCCAGTCCGCTTGAGGGAGACCAGAGGAACACAAATGGGCCTGGTTGAAAGAAGGAGCGTTGAGGACGGCGCTAGTGCAGCGAGGGACCAGGAAGACCAAGAGGACCAAGGGGGCTCTGCTCTTCGTGGGATGGGCCGGCTATGAGACATTGCTGCGCTGTGCTGCGCGAGGGGCGTGGACGCGGGCGACGACGCAGGTGTGTGGGCGAACTGAAGGGCACACGAGCAAAGACGTAGGGAAGTGCAGCAGACATATAAGAAGCGCTGCATGTCCGCCTGGCGTCTTGGACCTTTTTGGAGCCTAGAACACAGCACAGCACAGCTAAACACAACACAGTCCCCTGCACTGCTCCAGCCAGCTCACTTTCCTTTCATCTTTGCTTGCTCTCTTTGTTCTGCCCGGCTTTCGCCTGCCCACAATCATTATCACGCCAGCTTCAAACCCAACCTTCTTTTCACTCGCTCGCTCAGTTCTGCCCGCACCACCTCGCTGCCGCCGCCGCCGCCGCTCTTTCTCGTGTCTCCCGACTCCGGCTGTTTCTTTTTGTCTTCTCTTGTGTCTATCCCGTCGACTTCCACTGCCCTCTCTCCAAGCCACCATGTACGCCGCCACACTGCTCCTCGCCGCCGCCCTGGCCTCCAACGTCGCCGCCTCGCCGTCCGACAAACCTACCACCACCGTGACCAGCACCTACACGCAGACCGTGACCGTGACTCTGGAGGCCGTGTCGAAAGCCTATGCCGACGCCGCTACTACCGGCAGCGAGTGCGTCCAGACCACTCTGATGACCACCACGGTGACTTCGGTGCGCAGCTCGGCCTCAGCCACGGCCACGTCCCAGGCCAAGGCGCCGCAGACGGCTGAGTCCGACAAGGACGTCTCGTATGGCACGTATGCGTCGTACGGCGACTACACCGACATCATCAACTACGCCACGTACGGGGAGTATGTCAAGCGCTGGGTGAAGCGGGCGCGCGGACTGTTCCAGTAGACCAGCGTTCTCGTGTCATCTCGTCCTCGTCCTCGTTCTCGTTCTCGTGTCTGGTGTTTTATCGTTTCATAGAAGGGGGAGCATGAGCAAGACTGCACTGCAGAGGCTGCACGGGATCCTCAGGCGAGAGACTTTTTTTTTGGGGTGGGAGGGCCTGCAGCCCGCAACCACAACGTCTCTGAGGCCGAAAGACCCCTCCGTGGGCTGCTTAGACTTGTTCCTTTTTTTCTTTTTTTTTTTTTTGCTGTAGTCGTTTTGGTTAGCTCAGGTGGTGATGCATCCCAGGATTGCTCACTAGGCAATATAGTCTTGAATAATGCATGGAGACCAGTCCATGCCAAGTTAGTCGCCCGGCTCAGGCAGCTTAAGGGCAGTCGAAGTCAGGGCAAGGGATGTAGTGTGTGCGCCTAGCCATAGTGAGCGGATGCAGTGTTCAGCTTTAGGATGGCTGCGAAGAGTTGAAGATTGAAGGTTTTCCCTTGCATGAAATATATTGAGCTGTGTTGATGACTCATCATCTGGTTTACCTGAGAATCTCTAGGTGTTTTTGTGATGACTAATCATTAGGGTTACCTGAGAATCTGTGTGTGTTTTCTGTGATGACTAAGAATCTTCCCCCCCCCCCTCTACAAACTCTGCCACAATCTCGCCCATATCGACGGCCGCTTCGCGCCCACCTCGCCGGCCCCATCCACGACATCTTCCGGCCCTTCCGGCTCTTCCAGGTCCCGTCTCTGGCCCGACAACAGATCAATCTCGTGCAGACGCCAAAAGTGCGTCTTCATAAAGAACTTGCACAGGCCAAAGATCAGCGGGAACAGTGGCAGCAGAATATAGGCATCGACAAAGTCGCCGGCCTTGAAGGGCGACAGCGTGGCCCAGCCCTGCACAAAGGCCAGGAAGATATTGGCGCACAGGCCAAAGTACGCGTTGTACGGATACCACATGGCCTTGAACGGCAGCTCGTCGACCGAGTGGCCCTGCACGGCCCAGGCCTGGCGGAAGCGGATGTGGATAAAGGCAATCGACGCCCACACGAGAAACGTCGACACGCCACTGAGATTGACAATGTACGAGTAGGCCTTGGCGGCACCCGTGCTGATGTTCATCATGGAGATGGAGCCGCAGGCGTTGGCCAGCACAATGGCCGGGATCGGCACGCCGCGCTGGGTGGTGTAGCGCAGGACGCGCGGCGCCTTGCCCTCGTGCGCCATGAACAGCAGTGTGCGGCTGGCAATGAAGATGGAGCTGTTGACGGCCGACAGGCACGTGACGAAGATGAAGGCGTTGACGAGGTGCACGCCGCCGTGCCAGCCGGCGTTTTGGATGGCAATGGTCATGGGGCTCTTAAGCGCGCGCGACGAGCCGTTGATCAGGCCCTCGGCGTTCCACGGGCACGTCAGGCCAAAGAACAGGGCCGAGCCCATGTACACAAAAATGATGCGCCAGAAGACCTGGCGGATGGCCAGCGGCACGGCCACGCGCGGGTTCTTGGTCTCGGTGGCGGCCACGGCCACGGACTCGCAGCCGGCGTAGAAGGTCGAGCAAAAGACAAACACGGTGGCTACGCCGCGGAAGCCGTTGCTGAAGGCGCCCGGGTCGTTCCAGTAGTGGAAGCCAAAGGCCGGCACGCCCTTGACGCCGCCGGAGACGTAGCTGATGGGGGGAGGTGGTTAGCGGAGGTGGGGGGCCACAAGAGAAATAAAAGAGAAGGGGACGTACCAGATGGAAAACAAAAAGTAGGCGACCAAGCCAATCAGCTTGAACAGGGCCAGCCAAAACTCGGCCTCTCCAAAGGTTTCGACACCCAGCAGCTGGAAGCCAAGGAAGGCAACCTGTGGTGGGGGAGGGGGGGGGGGTGGTCAGCTAACGGGTTGTCTACGTCTGTGTCTGCGACTTGTCTGCGACTGGTCTGCATCTTGGTCTCCGTCTCGCCCTCGCCACTCACCCAAAAGATCAAAAAGTACCCCCACAGCGGCACCTTATCACTCCAAAAAGAAAACAGACTGCACACTGTGTTGTACTCGTTGGCCAGCACAGCCACCCAGATAATAAAGTAGTTCCAGCCCACGGCCACGCCAAAGGCCTTGTCGACGAATCGGTCGGCCAGACTGGTAAAGGCTCCGCCGCTGGGGTAGAGCGTGGTGATTTCGCCGAGACTCTGCATGATGCTGCGGGAGTTGAGGAAAGAGTCGGAGTTAGCGGTGTCGGCGCCATGTCGGCGGTCTCTTGTCTCTTGTCTCGCCCGGGGTTCTTCTTACCTGAACGCCACTATGCCAATCACGCCAAAGCCAATCAGCAGCGCGGCCGGCCCGCCGTTGGCCAGCGCGCCGCCCGAGCCCACCAGCAGGCCTGGGCCGATGATGCCCGCCAGCGCCATCATGCTCAGGTGGCGCGTCTTCAGGCCGCGCTTGACGCCGCTGTGCGGGTCGATGGCCTGGAAGTCCGCGGCGCGGGCCTCGGCGAGGGGCTGGGCGGCCGGGGTGGCGAGGAACTTGCGGTCGGGGTCGTCTGCAGACATGGCAGGCAAGGGGGGAGGAGAGCGCAGAAGGGCAGAGGCAAGGGGTGAGAAACGGTCTGCAAAGCGCAAACACAAGACGAAAGACGAGAGAGACACACAACACTCTCTCAGGAAAAAGGAAAAGAAAGACAAGAAAAAGTACAGTCTCGGTCAGCGCTGGACTCGCCGCTACGGCGGGCAGCCGCCTGTCTTATAGCTGCGAGCCATGCGGGCTCTCGGCCCCAGTGCCCAGTCTGTATGCTGGGCTGTCTCTGCTCCATTGGGAGGCTCGGCTCGGCTCTACTGCTACTGCTACGCTTGTGCAGATGCGCTAGTCTTTTTGCATCCCACCATCACGTAGAAATTTTCTGTATTTTTTCTTCACTTTTTCTTCACTTGCCCCCCCACAATACACACATACAAACAACGCTCGAACCAGCTTGGTGCTGTCCAAGTTTTACTCGTCGATGGCGTCATTTTGCCGCTGTCACATTTGATCGCCAGGCGCCCCCGTAGGCCGTGGGGGGGGGGGGGGGGGGGGGGGGGGGGGGGGGGGGGGCGGGGGGGGGGGGGGGGGGGGGGGGGGGGGGGGGGGGGGGGTTGATGGGGGGGGGGGGGTGTGTGGGGGGGTTGGGGGGTGCAGGTGCAACGTGGGAGTGCAGTGCAGATGGAGAGCTGTAGATGAAGTTGGAAGAGGCTGGTGGGAGAAGAAGCAGAGAGGCAGAGGCAGAGGCAGAGGCAGGGACAGAGGCAGGGACAGAGACAGACACAGAGACACAAGAGAAGACTGCTTCCAGTGCAGAAGTGAGTGACCTAGTGGTGTAAATGAACCCTAATGAACCCTTACGCAGCTAGCCCTTCGGCAACCCTATAGCTGTGTAACCCTGTAGCCCTCGAATCCTTTAACCCTAGTCACGTCCAGATCGCAGGGATAGCCCCGCTGAACCTCACGCATGCACGCCTCCGCTACGGCCACAGACTTGTCTAGGCTCGAATCCCGGCATTGGCCTTTGTGTAATTGGTTCTTTGATGTGTGTAAGACTTGAAGGCAGGCGGCGATGGGAATTGGTAGCTTGTACTAGGCAGCCGTATATATGTCTGTGTCTGTGTCTGTGTCTGTCCATGCATGTATGTCCCAGTGACTCGCTGTCTCACGTCTCTGCGCAGGCCGCCGAGGTACCCGCTACATGCCTTTATGTGTTGTCTTCCCAAGAGGCAGCTGCTTCATTTGAATGACGACAATCACGTGCACGCCGCCAGCCAAAACGCCGCATTTTGTATTTTGTATTTTGTATATTTTTATTTTTATTTTTATTTTTGCTGCTGCTGCTGCTGCGTTTGCCATCTCATCGCGACATTTTGCTGTGTTGCCAGTTCTGCTGCTGCTCTTAGTCATCCACATATACACACATTCAGCTAGCTGCCTGGCCGCTGCTGTCCTGCTTTTGCTCTGCCTGCGCCGCGCCAGAATCGCCTCATCTGGTCCTCCGCCTCCGCCTGCGTCTCGTCCTCCCCGTCCTCCCCGTCCTCCTCCTCTTCACGCAATGGCCTCTGCCTCCAAAAACCCCTTTCGTCGCAAAGACCTCGCCTCTCCAACCCTTACCCTGTCTGCCGCAAATCTCGCTCTCCGCCCAGCCCTTGTCTCGTCCAGCGTCTTCGGCCCCGATGCCGACACCACAGCTTCCGAAGCTTCCGACCTGTCCACCTCGACCCCGCCATCCAAGGCCCCCAAACGGGTGCGCGTGCAGTCGCCGCCGCTGTCACCTCAGGTCCTAGACTCAGTTCCAGTCTCGGCGTCTACTTCTGTGTCTGTCCCGGCTGACCCCGACAGCCCCGACAGCCCCGACCGCCCCGTCGATCCGTTTGAGGCCCAGATCCCGGACCAAGACAATGACGACGACAACAATCTCGACTCCACCTTCGAGTCCATCTCCGAGTCCACTGCCGGTCTGCCGCTCAACCATTGTAGCAAGACCCCCCCTCAAGGCATGGAGCACTTAACAAGCCAAGCTATCTCCCCCTCCCCCTCCCCCTCCTCCTCCTCCAAGGACACGAGGGGTCACTCTGCAAAGGCTTCCCTGGATGTACACGCTTTCCAGCGCCTGTTGCTCACCGGGTCAACCGGCCTCGAGCCAGCCACTTGTTCACAATCACACGCCGAGTCTTTTATACCCGAGCCGGCCTCTCGATCGCCAAGTACCTCTCAACCCCCCGCCCGTACGCCCTCTTCGCACTCATCAAATACCGGGCCCGAGTCACCACCACACTCACCACCACCGCCGCCGCCGCCGCCTTCAGCACATACTCCCAAAAAGCCGCCGCCACCGCCCAGCTCACGCCACGGCCGCTCCATCAAAAGCATTGACTTGACACGCAACCTGTCGTCTCTCGCTTCGCCCCAGCGCCCAGGCCTAACGCCGACCTCCACTCTGCATTCCCCTCTAAGCTCTGCTTCAATCCCGCCTCGCACCCCCACTCGGCCTGACTCAGTGAGCCGAGCTCCGGCCCCTCCGCCGCCCCCAAGACGCATGCAACAGAAGCCCATCATTGTACCCTCTAGGATCGAAGAGTCGCCTGGAGCCACTCACGCCTCTCCCTCTCCAGAGCTTCCCACAGAGATTCCCCACGCAACCAGCACAGTCGCCACATGCCCCGACGACACGGAACCCTCCCACACCCCGCCGGCCACCGTCGCCACCGCCGCCGCCACCGCCGCCCACTCGGCAAAATTCAAGCCCCAGCCGCCCCCCACGCGCAACCCTTCCGTGCGCCGCCCCAAGACCCTTGCCCGCACCGCCTCGGCCACCAGCAGCTCCGAGCTGTCGCGCAAGCCGTCCAACGCGAGCAACCGCAGCCACGCCCCGCCGCCGCCTCCGACGCCTCGACAGCGCGGCGGGAGCAAAGGCAGCGCCGACGGCGCGGGGCTCAACAAGAGCCCCGGGCCGCCGGCTGCCGCGCAGTCCGATCTCCTGGCTGAGATTAACGCGCTGCAGCGCGAGGTCGAGGCGGCCATGAAGGGCACGTGTTGACTACGATATAGGACGTGGAATGGCGTTGTAGATTGGAATACAGTATGCATTATAAAGTGTCTAGAAAGTATAAACAGCCAAGAGATAAAACCGATTACCATAATTTGTACAATTAGATGTTGCCAAGCCATAGTTGGAACTATACCCCCCCCTCGTCGTCATTGTCTCGCCACTAAGGCTATTCCCTCCCTATAGGCTATTAGTAGCTGCTCCAGCTAGACCCCCCCGATGGGTGATGGCCCGAATGCTGGGGTGGTTGTTGTCGTGCGTGGATATTCGTGGCGTACTGGCCGCTATGACCCTCCGAGCCATGATATACAGCGGCCACTGGTAGCTGGGACAGACCGTCGCTGTGTTGATGCTGGTGCTGGTGTTGATGCTGGTGTTGCTGGTGCTGGTGCTGGTGCTGGTGATGCTGATGTTGCTGCTGAGGCGGATGCCCCATTGAAGGCACATAAAACCCACTCGCCAGCGGCGGACTAGAGATATTCGACATATTCGACCACGCCGAATGCTCCGACGCCGCCGTCTGAATCGCCTGCGCCGGGAACATATTGCTCAGGAACGCCATCCCGTCCGTCTGCGCCGCCGCCGCCGCCGCCATCGGGAACTGCCCCGGCGACGCCGTCGTCTGCAGCGGCGTCACCATCTCGCCGTCCTGCCCGCCGTCGTGGTGCGGCTGGTGCGCTGCAAAGTTTGCATATGGGTATCTCGCCTGCGGCTGCGACTGCGACTGCGACTGCGACTGCGACTGCGGCTGCGGCTGCGACTGTGGTTGTGATTGTGGCTGCGGCTGCGGCTGGTGCGCATGTCCATGTGTATGTGCATGCGGCGGCGGCGGCCTCGGCGGCCCCGGCATCGAGCGCATCAGCGGCGGCGCGGCGGCAGACAGCGGCGACGAGCAAGCCAGGGGCGGGTCATCGGGGCCGGCGGGGCCGGCGGTGCTTCCGGCGTCGATGCCCGGCGGCGCCACGCCAAACGGCTCGGCGGCGGGGTTGCAGCGGGCGTTTTGTAGCTCGGCCAGCTCGGCGGCGCTGGGCAGGTAGTCGGCCTCGTCGTCGTGGAACTTGGGCTCGCCGTTGGCGTTGAGCTGGCGGCCCATGGCAAAGGCGGCGGTTTTGATGGCGGCCGCGTCGTTCTCAAACTCCCACAGCAGCGAGAAGTGGTCGGCCGTGATGCGGGGCTCGCGCATTGGCTTGCCGGCGTTGGCGAGGTAGTAGTTTAGCTGGGTGAGGATTTCATCGCGCTCGGTGAGCAGGGCGCGGGCACTTGTTAGTGCCTGGCGGCAGCGCGCGTTGGCTATTCGATGTTGGCGCGAGCTCTCGGTTGTTACGACGTGTTTGGACAGGCGTTTTGTTTCAGTGAATGCGACTTTGGGGAGGAGCGAAGCGAGCATCTGAGAATAGAGGTTAGCGGCGGATGGTTACACAAGGACTGAAGAGACGCTGCAAGGAGGGCAGGAGGGAAGGGGGGGGGGGGGGGGGGGGGGGGGGGGGGGGGGGGGGGGGTTCTCGAAAAAGGGAAAAGGGGCAACTGCTAGTTACGAGAGGTGAAAGGATGGATGACGGATGACGGAAGACAGAGCAGTTGCTGGAAGCCAACAGACGGCGCCGGGAAATCAACATGGCAGTTGCCCTGGGATTTGCGTGCTTATATAATACACGTCAACTCTAACTCACCCCGAGATTGAACTTGAACGACTCACGGCGAGACTTTTCAAAGGTCCGGTGATGCAGGCGCTCCTGGGCAGTGAACTTCCGCACCCTCTTTTTCTTGGTAGTGGTGGAAGCCGTGGAAGCAGTTCTTCCTTTCCGGGCAGCGGCGGCGGCGGCAGCGGCTCGCCCAGGGGACGCAGGCGGAGGTGGCGCCTCATCGTCCGAGTCGGAAGAGTGCAGCACGGTGTCGGCAGCAGACACACAAGAGTTCACGGACTCTTGATGGCGGTGTTCGGAGTCGGCGATGGACGAGCTGGCGTTGAGCATTGGATATTGGGGCGGATGGGGTATCGGCTGAGGCTGGTTTCTAGGTGTCACAAAGTGACTCTGGCCCAAAGAACGGGAAGCAAAAGCGAGACACACGCATACACACACACACACGCACACACACGCACGCACAAACGGAGAATAGAGACCGGGATATGAGAGGTTGGAGTGTAAGTCAGAACTGCACCAAGGAGGATTAGACTAGACTCTGTGTGTGCAAGGATCAAGGCTAGGCAAACAGGGCGTGCAGCAAAGGAGAAACAAAAGTTGGTGATGGGAGAGAAGATGGAGGAGAGAGACAAAAGCAAAGTGAGCAAAGGGCCTTTTCAAGGAGGGGCGGGCAGAAGAAGAAGGGAGAAGAAGAAGGAGGAGAAGGAGAAGAAGGACAAGGACAAGGACAAGAAAGCCAAGCAAAAGCCCACGATAAAAAAAAATAAAGAGACATGTGCTTAGGATCACCTACTGCAAATCTGCCCTATGCCATGGCATAATTCCAGTAGACTTGATGATGTGTGCTCTCGTTTGCATGCAGGATGGGGCAGGGATATGGATATGGGCTAGACGTGGACTGAGGCGAAGAAAAAGGAGTATGGCAGAAGCACCCCGGGGCCGGAGCGATATGACCATAGCAATACACATCATCACCATGCCATGGGGCATCATCCCAAGACCTCCAGGTTGACAGAGTGTGCAGGTCAGCTGCCGACTCGCTGGCAGTAGAGGCGAAGAAAGCAGCAGCAGAAAGAGGGCGACAAAAAGAAAAGGAAAAAAGAAAAAGGAAAAAGGAAAAAAAAAAGAAAAGAAAAATACAGGAGGGCGTTTATCCAGCAACACCGCCCCGACCGGCCGGTGCATATGCATCCTACACAGCCAAGCGTTGGGGAGGAAGGCCCCACCCGCACCGCTGGAATAGCCAAGTAAGTGAAGGCAAAGGCAGTGGGCCGCGGTGACGAGACCACTCACACGAGACCACACAAGACCACACGAGACCAGACCACATTAGACGAGACGAGAGTGCTAGGGTCGAGCGCTTAGGGTCATGTAAGCCGCTTAGGGTCAGGGTCTGGCCTCAACGTCATCGGCCAACTCACCGCCGCATGTTCTGATGATCGACCAGGCCAGAACGAGGCAAGAATATAGTCTTGTGTTTCCCTTGACGCCTCTTGTCTTTCTCGCCTTGTCTCTCCTCCTCAGCTTCTGCACTGTGTGCTGGCCGAGATTTAACCCAGCAGCGTCCCCTCTTTCTTCCTCATTGCCTGGACCTATTGCTGTGCCCGTTCTCGCCTTGTTTGTGGTGTGTTGTTTTTTTGTTGGTGGTGCCAGCTGTTTGAAGCCTCATTCCTTTGGCAGAAAACAGGGTAAAAATAACAAAGAGAAACAAAAAATACAAGAAATAGCCCCCCTCCCTCGAGGCTTCGGCTTCCAAGCCAGGCAGATAGACCGCCTCTTGTACCAGGCATGACTAAGCAACCACACAAGACACCGCTGAAAACGGGCTCTGCATAGTGAGAGCCCCACCACCCTCAATGCCATATGCCTGTCTCCCTACGCTGATGGAATGACTGTCTGGTGCGTAAGCAAAGTGCCGTGTGAAGGCATAGTTGTAGTGTCACCCGCAAGGAGAGTAGGCGAAGCAACTGTGACAACTGTGACAACTGTGGGGCTGCTGGTGTTCTTGGATCTGCTCCAAGTATCCAAGGCAATATTGCCACACAATTCTGCGACTTCATCCACCTCCTCGTCACCCTCATCATCCAGTTCTTGGGGCTCAGAAGCTGCGCTCAATGCGCTCAATGCGCTCATGAGCTGCATCAACCACTGAAGCCGAAGAATGGAAACGCTAGACATGTCAATGCCAAGACACTCACGCAACACAAACTCGTCACCACTGTAGATAGCCCGGCCATTAGACCGACAAAAGTCGAACCTGGCAGGGAAAACGGACTGATTTATCTGTGATGAACTGGCAATATTTGACTGGAGCATCCACCAAAAACGAACTGTCACAAATCTGCCTGCCTGGTGCGTCGCATTTCTCTTCACCCAATGGTTCAAGAGCAAATAGTGCCCTGCCCCACCAACCATGTAATGTTGGTGTTAAGCAGAGTATATTTTGGGGACTGTCCCCATTGGTATTGCTACCAAGTGTTGCCTCAGCTTCGTTGCAGATATCAGGACTGGCGATTCTTGAATGGGAGTAAAAACTGTCCAACTTGGCACCAGCGAGAGCGAAGGCATAAATATGGCATACATCAGGAAAATGGCAGCCGGTTAAGGCACAGCACTCTCCATCTCGGCCAAGAACCTAAACTTGATGTGAGCTGGGAAGAATAGAAAAAGAGAAAATGTAGTTGCATACCCGTTTCTTAGCAAGTTGGGTCTGGTTCCATTTCCCAACCAAAGTGTTGTCTGACTTGGATACTAGCCCTTGACCTTGCCCTAATGCCAAGTTAGTATTCCGAGATGTTATTGAATATCCAACTACCGGTAACTTACAAAGACATCGGAATCTGTGAACAGAGTTCCGCTTTGGACCAATCAAGGCAAGGATATCACTAAAGCTATTTGCATCCAGAAGCGATTGGCATAACTCCCCAACAAGACGGATATCTGCTGTCAACAGATATGCAAAGACACCCGAACCTTTAGCAATGATTGCTAAATCAGTCGGAAACAAAGAGCTTTCAAGCTTCTCAATGAGATCCTTTCTTTTCTCAAAGTGATCAAAAGGCGGTTAGTGATCCGAGTCTGAAGCCAAAAGTTGACATCTTGGGCGAGGGACTGAGGGGTCAGAGAAAGAGGAGGTTGAAGGGGAGTATGGAGAAAGAGAAGAAGAAGAAGAAGAAGAAGGCGAAGTAGACGAAACCAAGATTGAGACTGGAGAGCTGTGATGTAGACAGAAGACAAAGAAGAAGAGAGAGAGAGAGAGAGAGAGAAAGGGAAAGAAGAAGAAGAGGAGAGAAAGGGAAAGAGAGAAAGAAAAAAAAGGTAAAGGGCAGCACACAAAACAAAATTAAAAAAAAAATTGTGTGGGACTGGCCCTATGAAGGCCGTTTGCCCTCTGTGTATATTGGTGATAGAGTGCGGCCAGAAAAGGCAATTACGTCACCAAAATCCAGCCGGATAATTGGTGGTTGCTCGTTGCAGGTTGCAAGTTGCCTCTTTGGCAGTGTAAGAAACGCCAGTATAGCCGTTGTTTATCCGTTGTTTATACTTATACGCGTGCTGCCAGTGGGTGGTACAGGTACAGCCTCTTCTGAGTAAGCGGCTGCTTAGCGCTGGCCAGACACAAACCAAGTAAGCGACTATCGGTGGGTTTCTGTGGGCGTAACCAGCGTTATAGGCCCGCTGCCAGCTATAAAAAGAATAGACTTTCCTCCCCGTGGGCCGAGCAAGCTTAAAGCACCCGTCTTTTTATTCATGTTGCTGGCTCTCTCGAGCATGAACAGGACCGCCCACACCTGCAAATTTCTTCGCCTGGGAACTCACATCCGAAGTCAGCTTCGTGCACGCCATCGTCTTGGGCTTCCAGAGAATAGTTGATTAAAAAGAAACTCATCCTGCACTGCCCGGTAAAAGAGCATCTTGCTATAGAGGAGCCTGTGTCGTAGACAAGAAAAAAGAAAAAAAAGAAATGTTGACAAGAACGAGATTCGAACTCGCGCGGATTGCTCCACTGCGAAGGTTCTTCAGAAGATAGAAACCTGAACACAGCGCCTTAGACCGCTCGGCCATCTTGCCTGTAGTTGGATGACTGAAGACTCTGCTGTTTGCAATTTTGTTGCGTCGTGCTTGATGTCTCCCGCAGTTCATTTCTCTGTGTAACCTCAATCATCCATCGTCTAATCTCTTGTGCTCTCCTGGTTTTTGCCTTTGACTTTGTCAATGTTTACTACACGCACACACACGCACACACAATACACAACACATCTCACTCAAGCCCGAAATCAAAAGGGTAAAAAGGCTGCGCGTCGAGTATATTTATAAAGTATCCCACATCTCAGAGTCTCCCGGCTGTCTGTCATAATGTAATTTTTTTTTTT